>OVAY01001169.1:0-34385 GCA_900406395.1 Kernera saxatilis
TAGGTGTGCAAAAACCTTAAACATCACTTATTATGAAACAGAGGGAGTATAGTTTTAAAAATGTAGTGACAAAAAAAAAGAGAGATTTTTTTGGTCAAAAGCAAATGTAGTGACAATTTTGGGATACTACCTACTAGGCTACTACTAGTGATGTTGGTCCACGAATCTTCGTGTCCGATGTTATCTCATCTTTTTTAATTTGTTCCAAATATAATTAATTGTTGGCTGAAAGAGTCTGTGACATGACGTGTTTCATCATCGTGCACATTTTTGCCCCAACAAAATAAATAAGCTTAAACTCTTCCTTTTCTTGCGAGTTTCAATCTCGGTCGGAGTGTTTTCAGAATTCACAAAAAAGGCATGAAGCAATCGTCATGGGGTTGCACAATCTTTATCCAATTATCTCTCTGTCTCGTCGTCTATGTGTCTCTGCATTTGGGTCACCCATTCTTCTTCTCTAGTAGCGACGGTGACAATGCCGGAGCTCTAGATCTCCATTTCATCTCAGTCGCCGGAGGTTTCAGGCCTCTTCACCGGCAAACTCGCCTTCTCCAATTGGTCTGTTTCCCATCTGTGTGATTCCGTTTTTGGTTGGAACATGACATTCGTTTTGTTCGTTATCGAATCCATTGGTCTCAGGATAAAAGTTTGCTTCTTTATGGAATTTCTAGCTTTTCCAGATTGAAAATTTGAGCTTTTTTTATCAGATCACACTCTAGGTTCCACGAGAAAGGAGAAAAATGTTGATTTTTTTCTTAGTACTACTAGTTTGGCCTTTACGGGCTAAGTAGTTGATTTCAAGGACACAAGATTATATTTCCTTGGTAGATAAGCGATTGTTGTACTTATTTTGTTATTGTTTTTCGAGAAGATGAATAGAGTTGCAGAAACTTACAAGGCAAGATTTGTGGTGAGCACAAGTGGACATGGAGAAGAAGATCCACTCCTGCATAATGTCAGCTCTCAGGCTTAATCTTAGATTTGCTTCCTTGAATTGTAATGGATCGACAAAAAGTTCTGATCTCTTTTGTGCAGAGAGTTAGTATGAGTAATGAGTGTATTGATCTTTTCGCAGGCTACTCGAGTCTCCTCTTTACTGAAACTTCCATGGTAATTTGATCTTGTGGAACAGACCCTTTTAGCTAACTTACTTCAACAAGAAGACTGATCAATGTGATGCATTTTATTTTTAGGTACACTACGAAGAAAGGATCTGGAAATTTCAGAGAGCATATCAAATTGCCTTTTGGTGGATCCTTGGATGTTATTTTCCTAGACACTAGCTCGTTACAGCAGGTAGAATCAGTTTGTTTCTGTGAATTTTAAGGAAATGATGTTAGACTTTTCTTCTAAAATTCTTTGTTTATTTTGTCCACCCTCTTACTGCAACTCAAGGAAGTGCTCGGTGGAGCATTGCATGGTTCGATGATCAGTCAATTGAAAGAGCTGACAAGTATTCTGAAAGCAGCAGATGGAGACTGGTAAGCTCATACACTCTCTTGATATCTCAAGAACTTGTAGAGAATACCAAAACAAGTTCTCAGTCGTTATTTGGTGACCCAATTTGCTCTATGCTCTCTAAAATCAGTCGGTCCCAAGGATTAAACAATCTATACTCGTTCTTGATACAGGCGCATTGTGGCTGGATCAAACCCGTTACTCGCCTCTACACTAACTAAGGAGCCAGAGGAAACTGAGGGAGTTGCAAGCACATTTCAACAAATCATGATCAAATATGGAGTGGTAAGACATTGAATATCCCATCGCATTCCCGTGAAATTTTCTTACTACATCTAGTCCTATGAGATGGAAATCATTAAGTATATGATTGATCTGAGAGGAGAAACTTTGATGATACAAGAACTTATATATAAGCGAGAAAGGCTGCACCGGCAGAGCCAGCGACAAGAGCTTCACTTGCATTACGGTTCCTAATCAATCAGAGAACCGAGGTTCAAAGAATGATAGTAAGAGGTAACAAGATCTCTTATGACATCATAATGATAAACTATGAATGAATGAATCTCAATCTTAATGTCTGAGAAAGATGCATATTTTTATGGCAGAGAAATGGGAGATGGGTTTCTTCTTCACAGGGTTGGCTTCTCAGAGTTTGTAAGTACTTTCTTGTACAAAATTCTTTCTTTTGTGAAAGATAAGTTTTCAAGACAAAAAACAAAAAAAAGGCATAACAAAAGTGAAATAATGTGTTAGCTTGTTTATCATAAACAGGTGAGTTATACTTTCAACTTATCAGGACAAGTGAAGGACACAAGATTAGTTAAGCAAAAGGGCAAAGAGATCATCTAAGATTTTTTTTTTACTCCACTGTTGTAAACTGTTAAAAAAAGTACAATCATTTTTTATTCTTCCTTTAATGACCGAAATACCCTTTGACCGGTGAGTCTCAGGGCAATCGTCGGAGGGTGATACTGGAAATTGCAAGCTCGGAAAAAGGGTACTATAAATTTTCCCAAAAAGGAGTAGCCTGCCTTTAGGGTTTTGCTTAGGATTGATTTTCTCTCATTAGTTTAAGTATGAGGCTCTGCTCCCGGAGGGTTTCGATCCGGCGGCCGTATGTGGCCTCGCCGTCGTTTTCTTCCGGTGGAAGCGGATGCCGATGATTTCAGATCTTTCTTGATGAACCGCTTTTTCAAGTGGTGATGAATCATTCAATCATCTTCTCCACCACCACCACCTCCATCTTCCTCGCTGTCTGCTTACTACTTCGCTTGGATTCTGTCTTTTCGTCTTCTTTTTTTTTGGGTTTATCTCTTCTTCTTCTTCTTCTTCTTCTTCTTCTTCGGAGACTATGATGATTCTTAAGAAGTCAATAGACCAGACGTTGTGGTAATACTCTCTTCGATGGCAGGGCTACAAGGAAAAAAAAAGGCTCTCTTTTTTTCTTGTGTTAGCAGCCATGGCGGAAGAGTTTTATCCTCTAATTTGTCTGAGAAAAGGCGAATCTGAGTCCTCCCCTGTGACATGCAAAGATTTTATCAAAAACTTTTCAAGTGTTTATTAGCTACTGTTAAAGCTTAGATGCATCACTTTGTTTGATCGAGTAGTGAAAAATTCCCATTTCATCATCTCACCATGGTTACAGGACAAGATAATGGACACAGCTTATTTATTAAATTGGGGGTTTGATCTTATTGTTCTCGATAGTGTTCTTCTATATCTATCATAAAAATCACACGAATGTGCATCTGATTGTTTTCAGATGAGTGTTACCAAGAAAGGATTTCAGATTCTAAACCCAAACAAGATACTATAATTTTAAAAGGTCGTATACCGGGAAGAAGGAACTTTATCACGTTAATTGTGGGCCTAAACCCTCGCTTTCAATTAAGAGAATGAATGAAACAAGAAATGGAAGAACTCATAACTTTAAAAAAGTTTTGTGGTGTCCAATGCAATTACAACTTTGTGACAGGTCAACTCGCTGATGTGAGTGGAAATCTGTTTTGATCAAGAAATCTGACTCAGTGGACAATTATTCATTATTCAAACTTGCCAGTTTAGGTTAACTTGTTGTCATCATTACCAATTGTGTAATCTGTTTTATCAATTATTGTTGCTAGGCGAGAGCTTGGCCCTTATTACTTCTAATTTTGTTTGAAGCAGGAGCTCACCATACGGATCTCAGGGCTGCTACAAAAGACGACCCTGAGTGGCTGAAAGGAGGCAAGAAGTTGCTATTATAGAGAGATTAATCGATCAGTGAGTATTACAGTGATTTGAGACAAGAAGAGTAAAAACTATTAATCGATTAATTAAAGGCTTTACTTAGAATTCCGAATTCGATACAAACAGAAGCTACAGTAAGGGGGTATTTTCTGAATTCAAATTGACGGTATAGTGCAATTTGAGAAAGATTATAGAATTAAAAGGGTAAAATAATAAATTAGTCAAAATAATTGAATGAAGCAAATGAAAGTATAGCGCCTTTTCAGAAAGATTATGGAACTCAAAAGGTGAAACCGTAAATTAGTGAAAAGAAGTGTTACAGTGAGACCGTGAGAAATGCACCACCGACATCTGGACCGGACCCATTAAAACGCCGTCGTTTTGCAGTTTCCTTCTCTAGTTTCTCCGCGTTTGGCCATTTCACACTTAGCTGTGTTTCTAATTCTCTTCCTTTTTCGCTGACAGTCTTTCCACACTAATCGCCATTGTTGCTGCACTTCCACTCTGATTCGTTCGATTGAGCTTTTTTGTTCTCCTCAGCGATGGCGCGTCGTTCTGGAGATTGCATGAGATGTCTGGTGGTTTTCGCGGTTGTATCTGCTTTAGTTGTGTGTGGGCCTGCTCTTTATTGGAAATTCAACAAAGGTTTCGTTGGATCCACTCGTAGGAACTCTGTTTGTCCTCCTTGCGCCTGTGATTGCCCACCTCCTTTGTCTCTCCTCCAGATTGCTCCTGGTATAACTACCGTTTCCCCTCTCTCTTATTTTTGATTGGATCTAAGATGTTCCGTTGGATTCTTGATGGAAGGTTTGTGTTCACAGTTTCTTGTGAAATTTAGTTCCTTTTAGATTGATGATCAGGATTTTGGGGTGCCCTTTTCCCCGAATTTCGATTTCCTGAAATTTATTTGGATCTTGCTCTGAATCTTATGTTTTCAGAGCAGTAAGAGAGAATTTCGACGTATATATTGTTTAACAAGTTGCATTTTTTCTTTTATTTTGCAGGGCTTGCAAATCTCTCTATTACAGGTTAGAGATCTCGATTCCGAGCTTGATTTTGTTTAGCTGCTATGCCTGTGGTTCTTGCTTTTACTGTTCTTTTCTGTCAAGTTACAAATATGGTTTGATAGTTATTGAGGAGCCTTCATTTCTGTCTAGGAAAGTAATTTGAAAGATTGTTTTTTATGCCTAACACGGTCCTCTTAATATCCTACTGTTATTCCAAATTCTTTCTATTTCGGATGTTTTCTGAGTCTAGGCTTTTACGAGTTATTTGGAGAACTGAAAGTTTGATGAAACAGTAGCCATTAATTATCCCAATTGAGGGTTGATTGCAAGAACAGGTTTTTCACTTTGTCAGTGTTACTCTGATCTGTGATCAGGCTCGGACATGTTACCATGCCCTTTCTCTATCTTATTTTCTGATATATGACATATAGTTATAGCTCTTGTGTTCTCCTGTGAAGACGTTCCTTCACTGACTTGTGTTGTGAACAGATTGTGGAAGTGACGATCCAGAGCTCAAACAGGAGATGGAGAAGCAGTTTGTGGATCTTCTGACTGAGGAGCTGAAGCTGCAAGAAGCAGTTGCAGATGAGCATAGCCGTCATATGAATGTTACCCTCGCAGAAGCTAAAAGAGTAGCATCTCAGTACCAAAAGGAAGCTGAGAAATGCAATGCCGCCACTGAGATTTGTGAATCAGCTAGAGAGAGAGCTGAAGCTTTGTTGATCAAGGAGAGGAAGATCACTTCTCTGTGGGAGAAGAGAGCTCGGCAATCAGGTTGGGAAGGTGAGTAAACTGATTGCACTTCTCAGTCTACCGTGAAGTGTTTCTCTCTGAGAAACCGAATTTTCACAACTCAACAAAAGAAAAGGGAATAGTTTTTTTGTCGAGGAAAAGTCCTATCTTCCACGTCTCTCCATATATGTAGTCTTTTTGTTTTGCCTTTGAATCAGAATGTAGCTAAAGAAAGGCTTGGCCTTGTATTGACTTTTCTTCATATATAATTGTCCATTTCACTACCACTAAGTTCCACTTGCTTCTCTCGTTAGTTAAGTCTTTTATGGTTCATGTTCATCGGCAACTCGAGACCATTACATTTCAGTAGCCAATCGAGAAGCCAAAGCAAAGAGTGAGCGTGGTACGTCAGATCAAGGCTAAACAAACCCGAGCTTTCTAAATTCGGGTTTCGGGTTTTTTGAATGTTGCGTCTCCCTAAGACAGAACAGTCTCTAAATTAATTTGATTGCATTGCAGCTAGATTTGATGCATGTCTATGATATATCATGGCTTAAGCTAAGAACAAGCGGACAAAGACTTTTCAGACGTCGAGAAACATGAGTGTTTGCGAACAGAGAGAATAGCTGAGAAGAGACAAAAAGTGGATAAGTCAAAGGCACTTAGGTTGACATAATTATGATCGCACCGGGTTTCACGCGGTTTCGGTTTTCAATATTCCTTCATTCACAAAAACAGCTGTATTTATTTCTATTTTTTAGCGTCAACCATTAAAGTAATCTGTTTGCATTATTCTAATATTCAGAGGGACATAATCCATAAAAGCTTTATAGATCTACTATAAAAAGAAACAGATCTCTCGTACACTCCATGTGGGTTGTAAAAAAAGATCCATAAAGAAAAGATAGCTTTAAGACTTTGGTTCTAGATTCAACTAACCCTGTTCTATTCTTCTGTGTTCTTCTCTGAAGCTTCCATAGTGTAGGACTTGTGCTCTTTTCTCCAACTTAGGGAATTGCATTGAATTCGATCTCTTCTAGGCACAGAGATTGATAACTTATTTTACTTTAAATGGAAAGTTCGATGAACAAGAGAGGACATGGACACAATCAAGAGTATACAGACAACTTGCCGGAATCAAAGAGACGGAAGCTTCCTGCTTTGGCAAGGTAAATCATATTTTACATGTTAATGTTTCGTAAATTTCATTTGTTTTTTGGCTGTGATTTCAAACACTTTTTGGATTGGATAACCTTTCTGAGAGACGTTCGTTAAAGATAATACTGTGAAATATCTTGCTTTTCGAATTTTCGATAGTCTTGCTTAGCCTTGCAAGGTCATCAAATTTGCTCAGACCTTGTATGAAAACAAGAAATGTTTTACAGTGTCATCGTGGAAGCTGTTAAGGTAGATAGTCTTCAGAGGCTATGCTCGTCTTTGGAACCATTAGTCCGCAGAATTGTGAGTTAATATTCTATTCCATATATCAAATTGAGAAGCGTGAGGAAGTATTAAACTTGATTATGGTGTGGGCCAATGGACAGGTCAGTGAAGAGGTGGAACGTGCCTTATCGAGGCTGGAGAACTCGAAAGCAACTTCAAGGTATTTTCTCTAGTTATATACGATCTACTTCGCTGAAATGGTTCCATGATCTTTACAGCAATTTGAGTTTTCAGATCTCCAGAACCGAAGAAGATTCAAGGCCTCGATGGAAGAAACCTGCAAATTCGCTTTAGAACACGAATGCCTCCTCATTTATTCACAGGTGGGAAAGTCGAGGGAGAGCAAGGCTCAGCCATTCACGTGGTTCTTATAGATGCAAACACCGGAAATGTAGTCCAAACGGGAGAAGAATCAGTGGCAAAGCTGAATATTGTCGTGTTAGATGGAGACTTCAGTGATGAAGACGGTGAAGATTGGACGAGAGAACATTTTGAGAGCTTTGAAGTGAAAGAGCACGAACGAAAACGTCCCATCCTGACTGGTCACACACATGTGATACTAAAGGAAGGTGTAGGAACTCTTGGAGAACTTACTTTCACCGACAATTCGAGCTGGATTAGGAGCAGAAAGTTTAGGCTTGGTGTTAAGGCTGCATCGGGGTTTCGCATACGTGAAGCTAAAACAGAGCCATTTGCTGTTAAAGATCATAGAGGAGAACGTGAGTTTCTTAATACTTTGGATTGAATGGAGAAGCAAGAGAGAGTTTCTTGGATTGTTTATCTGAAATATGAATTTTGGTTTTCCTTTTGGGGATGTTCTTTTGCAGTATACAAGAAACATTATCCACCGGCTTTACATGATGAAGTCTGGAGACTGGATAGAATAGCGAAAGATGGAGCACTACACAAGAAGCTACTAAAATCTAACATCGTGACTGTTGAAAACTTCCTTCGGATACTTGTGAAGGATCCGCAGAAGCTAAGAAGCGTATGTGCATCTCCAATATGTGAACATCTACACATGAAGTTAATGTTTCTTGCTTTATATTCTTGGTGTGTGTTTGCAGTTACTTGGGAGTGGAATGTCAAATAGAATGTGGGAAAACACGGTGGAGCATGCAAAGACTTGTGTGTTGGGTGGGAAACTTTACGTCTATTATACAGAGCAGACGCATAAATCAGGCGTTGTCTTCAATCATATATATGAATTCCGAGGCTTAATTGCTAATGGCCACTTCTTATCTCTGGAATCTCTTAAGCATAACCAAAAGGTAAGACATTTCTCTGTAAACTTAGCTTCTTTCTTCTTCTTCTTCTTCCCTGCAGAATCTGCAGTCTCAGGCCTTAAAGATCTGAGCTTTTTTTTTACTATTCAACAGATTTCTGCAGACATGATGGTTAAGACGGCTTACGAAAACTGGCATAAAGCGGTTGAGTATGATGGTAAGCTGTTGAATTGTTTACCAATCGGTAGGAAGGAAATAGAAAGCTTGCCGGAGCCAAAAATGGCTCAGAACCATCAAAGGCAGCAGAAGACTCTGCAACGTCATCAGAATGCAAAGAGCTACTCATTGGTTCCTCAGCAATCGATACAGTACCCTTTTGTGCAACAACCTTGCAATCAATTACGAGACTACACATCGATGGACAGTTCTTCGGTTTCAGGCTCATACAATGGAGGCCTTGAAGATATTTTCACAGAGGAAATTCGGGTCAGGAGTTCAGATATGCTTGAGACCGATGATATGCAGAGATTGCTCAAGACATTTGGGATATCGGGCGGGTTTGGTCATGTAGATGAGTCCTGTTATGGTTTCAACGATCGGTATGAAGCTCAGATCGATAAAGATTATGGGAGAGAACGAGGCCGAGGCTCAGGGAAAGCTGTGGTGGGATGGCTTAAGCTTAAAGCTGCATTGAGATGGAGTATCTTTATACGCAAGAAAGCTGCAGAGAGGAGGCCGCAAATTGTGGAGATCGAGTAAGAAACTATAAAAATTGTGGGAGCTTTTTGTATAAACTTGAAGTAGTTACTTGTCCCGGTTTAGCAATTACTAAAAACTCAAGAGTTCATCTTCTGAATGAGCAAGGGAGAAAGAAGAAGAAAAAAAAATCTAGGGTCTTTGCATTGTAATGCTTTTATTTTGTATACTGTTGATTATATTATCGCATTTTGTTTCTTATAATTGATATAATAAATCTAAGTAAGTTATGTACTGTGCTTATTTGTCTTGCTAAGGAACACTGGATAGATCTAGGAAAATGCTGATTACATCTTTTCTCTGTTAGCTTCTCCTACAAGGAATGATGTGAGACAAAACCCCAAACTTGGTGCTACATTGCAATTTTTTTTTACAGGCGATTGACCATCGAGCAAGTACCCAAGAATAGGGCTACATATTACAGTAAATACCTCCCTAGATGATCTTTGTTCCGTCATTGTCTGTGAACCCTCTGTTTAGCATTGGTATTGATCACATTGAGGAAATGACTCTGCGCAACCTTTTGAGTTTAAGAGATTGAACTGAGCATTTCCTGAGTTGAAAGCACATGCGATGCGAAGGAAGGAATCTACCAATTGTCTTCTGATTCTGCTTCTACCTCCAGAAACCCATCCCTACCTTTTCCCAAATCTCAAGCACCGATTGTGCTTAGTCTCAGTGATACTAGGCTCATTGGTTAGTTGTTTAGGTGGTGGATTGGTTAAAGAGAGTTTCTCCATTGCGTTTATAAACTTGCGCAGGTGCTTGATGTACTCAGGATAAGTCTCGAGGTTGCAATGCCCTCCTCCTTTCACCCATAACGGATCATACTTCTCTTTCGCCAGCTCCCACAATCGCTTCCCATGCGACAAATCCACAATCTCATCATTCGTGCCCTGCAGGTCATCACAAATCAATCAAAACCAGTCTCATGAAGACACCAGACCCTACAGTCGATAGAGCTTACTTACATGTATGACAAGAACTTGGGAGTTGACATGGCGAATCTTGTCTATGTTCTGCAGTAAGAAATTCAAAACAAAGAGATGATGAGACCATATACCCAAAAAAAGACATTATCTTTTGAGTGTTTTTACTTACTTTGTAAATATCGAACCAGAGTGTCATTTTGACAGGATACAGGACTCTAATGCCAGAGAGAATGGCGCTGTGAAGAACAACTCCTCTCAGCCTCTTCAACCGAGAAGCCATGTGCAGCGTTGGCCCGCTTCCTACAGACTGTCCGTACAGAATCAGCTCCTCTTGCTTGATCCCATAATCGCTCCTCAAGCAATTGTACACCGCCTCAATGTCATAATATGTGTTGAACTCAGACGGCTAAACCACCAAATAACCAGAATTTAAGTCAGAGAAACAAACAAACGTATGAAAACCACATTAAAGTTAGAAATTTGACATATGAAAAACATATGACTTTGTTTACCTTTCCTGTTGAAGCTCCATAGCCTGAATAATCATAACTGTTTCAATGATATCAGACAGATAAAAAACAAACAATTTATTTAGTGTAAGAATCTAACAAAACCCATAAAGCTTTTAGCTTTTATAATTTGATGTATACCTCATGATGTTGACGCGGAGATGAGCACGGAGCTCGATGAAGAGCTCAACCATTTGGCCAAGATCAGCTGCGTTGCCATGGGAATAGAGAAGCGTGAATCTCGCATAAGGGTGTCTCCAGAACGTGGCCACGACTTTGTTACCGGACTTTGTGCTGAGCTGGTGGACTTCCATGTTCTTGTCCGGCGAGACTCCGGCGAAAACCAGCTTCCCGGTCTCGTCATCCTTTGTAATGCCGTATGTTGCTGGCTCCGGCGGGAAGAAGGCGAACTTGGCCGCCACATTTGATGTCACATTGCCCATCTAATCAACACGCAAGAAGGAATTAAAAAAAGAAGAAGAGAACTTTCAATGAAGAGAGAATAAAGGAGAAAAACACAAACCCAAAATCTCCCTCTCGCTCTACCCCTCTCTGTGACTCTGTCTAAGAAAAGAATAATAAAAAAAAAATTGTTTTTTTTGTTTGGTGGGTTTGTGTAAACTTGTTGGGAGGTAAATTGGAGGGAAGAAAATGGAGAGAAGGTGGTGGAGGAGAGAAGATGGGATCCGATCTTGGCGGGGGAAAGAAGAAGATGACCTGTATCATTAAACTAACTTCTTCTATACCTCTTTGTTTGTTTAAGGGGTTTTTATAGAATAATTCTTAACTAACTATGCATTAATCTTAGATTCTTAGGATTTAAAATATTTGGCTATGAGAAATTCAAAATATATTTATTAGTAATGTGACACACAATATTTGAACCTCGTGCATAGTTTGATAATTCTGATGGCGTAATACAATAATCTTTTTATTGCGTAAGATTTTTTTTTTTAACTTTTGTTCATTCAGCTTTAGGAGGTGCAAGTTGAATGTTCATTTGTGATAACTAATTGCGGTCGTAGACAAAAAATCATTTTTAAGGTTACATAATTTTACTTTACTAAATAAATTATAAAACTGTTTCGTCTATTCATTTGTACTTTTATTTTTTATTTTTCTTGAAAAAACAAATTTAGACATGTTTTCTTTTTTCTTACATGGTTTCAAACAAATGCACCCTTTATTTAATTGTGCTTGCGTCTTGAAATTAGAACCAAGGGCTAGGATTTGGTCAAAGGCTGCAAGTGATGGCTTTTAATGGAAGTGCTGTCAGAGTGTCAGACATTCTTCCATCTATGTCTATTTTTCTCGTCCCTTTTCTTATGATTAGGAAGTTTGTACCTCTTTCATATTGGAGATCATAATATAATGTTTTCTTTTAAATATCACTTGATTTTGCTATTTTTAAGTTTTATTTTTGGTGATTTTTCAGTCGAAAAAACACTACTAGCTAGCTAGTACATTTTTTTTCCTTTTGGTCACGTTTTCACTTTCAATTTCTTGTCCCAATCTTTTCTTTTTAGAGTACAATAAAAAAACAAAGGAGACATTTCCAGTTTGGACAGGTACGCTTTAATTTTCTGACACAATTCTGTGGGCTTTGGACTTTGTCAGCTTCAGATTTTGACCAAGATTATTAGCAAATGGTGTAAATTAATGATACAATAAAATTATTGATTTGCTTAAAAGTTGATATACATATTGCATCCTTTGTATCGCATTATGTTTCTGTTTTCAATTTTGGAATACACGAATTACTTTACTTTAGAGAGACCTTCGACCCAAGTTCCCCAACTAATTTGTTTGATCTAAAGACGTTGTGAACGTCGACAACGTATTTGTTTTTCAAATTACAATATTCATTGGCACAAATGATTAAAATTCCGAATAGTGAAAGATACCATTTATACATCGGTTGTATAAGGTTTGCATGGCCAGCTTTTACGACATTGTGCTTGGTCCAAAAAAAAGAGAAAAGTGTCTTGAGTCAACAAAGGCTTGAGAGTTTTGTGTGGAAGTTTGAGCTCTTAAACCTTAATCATTAAATCAACCATTAAAAAAAGCCAAAGGCAAGTAATCACTACCTTTTTTTTTGGTTGAAATTTTTGTATATTTATGTACTAAGACAGAGATAAGCATAACATTGTAACTTACTACCATATTGAAAATTACCAACTTCACAAGTAAGAATAAACCCAAAGCCCAAAGGGCTTATTTCGTAGGTTTGTTTATTGGGTACATGACAAAGTACTGTTGAGAGCGCCAACAGCTTGTAATCTCTCAATTCTTTCACCAAAAATCCCAAAAAAAAAAAAAAAAAAAAAATTAAAGATGGACAAAAAATAGCCTAGGTTTCTCTTATATGACTATATGAAAGTAATGTAAAGCTGAAGAATGGTTTGTGTGATAGAAACACAGAACTCAAGTGGATGGTTTCAATGGTGGATACTACTACTTAATGACGTTTCATCTCCTGGAAAATGTTGGAAACTCTCGGAGACAGTCTTGGAAGGAACTTAAACAGCTGCACAAGAGAAAAGAAAGTTTCAAATGCAGAAAGATAATTAGCAAAGAAGAAGAAACAAAGGATAGACACAGAAAGCAAAAAAGAGGATATAAAAGGAGAAAAGAAGATACCCAGAGCTTAACACAAGCGTCGATAACAACCGGAACGAGGCAGATAAAAATGGTAATAGTAGATTGCTCAACTTCAAGACCATAATGTTCCATTATTATCTCTAACAATGTCTCCCATCCAGATTCAGAATGGTACCTTTACAAAGAAGCATCAAGTTATATACCTTCTTTGCACAACAGGTTATTAATAAGAGTCAATCTATTGCTAATATCAGTCATTGAGACCGTAACAAGTTGAATTCATGTTTGTTATGAGCTTCATTTCTGGTGTTTGTTCTTAATTAAAGCAAAGATTAGGACATTTTTACCCCAAGAAAATGTCGGTGATAAGGATGATGAGAAATGCCTTTCCCGTGTCTGAGAAGTTGTTTATGATTTTATATCCCGTAAATTTCAGCAAGGCTACCTGAACAAAGTTCATGAAGTAACCGAAAAAGGCACATGTTAACAGCTAGCAGCTTGAAAAGAAAATTAAAAGGCCATGTTAGGTAGGGTGGTCAATTTCCTTGTTGGAAACAGAAACTTACTTTACCCTGATTGGCGTACAAAAGAATGAACAACGAGATCCCAAACACCATATCAGACCATATGTTGGCAAATGCTTTCCGGTTCTCTAATCTCCACTCCTCTCGCAGCTCCAAGCTGTTGAAGAAACCAAGGGTACCAACAACAAAAATTACGGTGAGGCTAGCGTGGAAAATTAACTATCTGGTATACAGATCAAGATGAGTTTTCCAACACTTAATACATCAAAAGAAGCTAAAACTGTGGTGTTGAGTCTTACGCTTTACCCCGCAACTCCCACCATAAATCATCGTCAGAAAGAGGCGGAGATTTGCCAATCTCGACTTCAAGACGGTACCTAGCTTTTTCTCTATTCAGTTCCTTTACCATTTCTAGCTTCTGGTTACGTCTCACATCAAGCGTCTGGGCAGCAAGTGGTACAGTCTTTACATATCTATAAGTAGAGGTACAGACTATATAATCAAACTGGGGACTAACACAACGTAAATAGAGACATAATCTGGGGAAATTAACAGTAAAAATGAAGAAATTACCTGTCTAAGAAGGGCATAAGTACATAATCATGAGCTAAAAAGTCCAATGCCCATGGTATAAGAATCAATACCGCCAAAAATTTTGCCTGTAGAGAGTTACAATGTCAATGAGCATTGATCATTCATCTGGAAGAACACTACAATCAATAACACATGGACTAAGAATCACACATATCAATTAAGGAACAAGATCAATAGAAGAGCTACATAGTGTAGTGCACCTATCTTATAAACTCACCGATTTTGAAGATGCATAGCGAAAAACACGGTCTTCGTATAGAATATCTTCCTCTTCTACTCCTAAAACCATATCCCTCACCATTTTAACCAACCCTCTCTCTGGAATCGTCAATTCATCGAGCTCTGATTTGTCGTCACTTCCCTCACTACCACCAGAGTCTCGGCTCCAAGACTCAAGTAAACTATCATCTGAATCCACAATCCAATCCTCCCATTTCTTGCTCACATCACCCATATCATTATCCCCAATCTCCTCCTGACCTTCCCGTAGCTCCACAATGGCCTCTGCTCGTCTCTTCCAAGTCTCGAATTTCTCTTCATCAGACATCTCATCATCCTTTGCAAGCTCAGATGTCTCATCAACAATGTCTTCGTCCCTCAAACCAAGCCAATTCCCATCATCATCAAAGAAAAACCTCTGCCACCAGCTTCTTCTCCTCTTATTACCCGTATGACTGTTCTTCTTTTCCGCACTGCGAACAAATCTCCAAAGCCCCTTTCTTCTCTTCCCCCGCAGCGAAATCGAGTAACAGGGATTATAACCGAGAGAGGATGATGATTCAGGAACTGTGTTTTGGCTATTAATTGATAAGCAGTGGCATAAGACCATTGACGAGCTCATCAAGGACATGAATCAAACCCAACATTGTTTGGTCTGTAATTCAAGGCAACAAAACAGATTCTTCAACGAAACCCAGGCAACCCAGCATATTTCTTTGTAAATTCAACAACTTTACAAGCCCTAAACACGGAATTCAGTGAGGAAGAAGAAGCTCCGAACGGATAAGAATAAGGGCTTTTCCCAGAAAGTTACCGAGAGAGAGAAGCAGAGCCCAGTTGCGAGAGGAAGTATCCCGATGATGGACCAGATATAGATAAAGCCACTCTTTTTTTTTTTTTTTGTTATTTTCTTCCGATTAAGCATGTAAATATCTGTTATCCATAACCTGGTCTCAAAAAAGAAAAGAAAAATATTTACCTACAAAAATATAATTGGTCAAAATTGTTGTTTCACTCATTTTTATTGGCTATAATTAAATTACTGTATATTCTAAAAAATAAATCAACGCACTTCTTCCAAATATCCGTATAAATGGAGTCGTTGCATCGAGTAGAAACACTACTTTCTGGGCTCCATCATCACCATCGTACTAACGCCAACAGAAACAGAGTTTCCAGATCTGTCAAGATCTTAAGCTCAGGGAATCATGAAAACCCAAGAAAGTAAAGTTTCGCTCACTGGGTTTAGCTTATTGCTTTGCTTCAGGCATTTTCACAAACACTTTCCGTGCAATCACAATCAATTTATAAAACCTTTTTGCAGGTGTCAGTGTTTTGATCTCTACGACCAATTGGTTCCATACAAGAAAGCTTGGTCATGGCAGAAACGCATTTTCATGGAGAAAAAGGCATTGATTGATAGAAACCAAGATTGCCCTGATACACTCTCCTGTTTACACAATGGGAACTGGCAGTTCAGAGGATTATCTCAATTTCGACATCAACTAAGCTCCTTTTGATGTGTATCGAACTGAGCGTGGTGGTGAAGTCACTTACCATGGCCCTGGTCAGGTAATAATGTCAACAATACATTGAAAATTTCTTCGTTTTCTTATGACTTCTTCAAGCTAGAGAATTGCCAGTAAATGTGATTGTTTGAAAATGTAGCTAGTTATGTATCCTATAATCAATCTTCGAAATCACGAGATGGATCTTCATTGGTACCTCAGGACGCTTGAAGAGATTGTCATCCGTGTTCTTTCCTCCACTTTCTCTATCAAAGCTTCCCGTTTTGATGGTTTAACTGGAGTTTGGGTTGGTATGTCTCAAATCTCAACATTGTTTTTTAGATTCTTAGTTTTGTTTGGATATATTTTGGATGATTTTGTTAGTGAACGTGAAATAGATTTCGAGATTGATCTCTGTTCGTTGGCAAATGTTATATAGGCAACCAAAAAGTGGCGGCTATAGGTATTCGTGTGTCGAAATGGATAACGTATCATGGTCTGGCTCTTAATGTCACAACAGATCTAACACCATTCAACTGGATAGTTCCGTGTGGGATTAGAAATCGACAAGTTGGAAGCATCAAGGGATTGCTTGAAGATGGAGATCACGGAAAGGTTGATGATTTGAGGTTGATAGATATAGCTCACGAGTCTTTACTCACTGAATTCTCTGAAGCTTTCCAGCTTCAAATCGAAAAGCAAAACAGTTTCAAATCCTAATATTCTGAAAGCTGAGCCTTTCAAACGATGGGAGTGAGACAAGCCTTGCAATCTCCATAACATTCTTGTAAACTCTTGAACATAAAAGGTTTATTGGCTGTTTGTGACATTGTAGATGTTTGTGTGAGATTGGTCTCTCAACTTCTCTTTTGCACTGTAAGGATTTGTGAGATGGCTTGAAAAGAAGAGTGTTTGAATGGAGGATGCATGGAACCCCACGCAAGGAAACTGCTCACAAAAGTGTTTGATAAAATGACTGATAGAAACTCAGACACATGGAAGATGGCAGGAGTTTACAAAACAGAGAGTTCAGAAGACCTAATTTCCAAAACCAAGTTTACAAAAGGTAAATTAAAAAGCCAGGCAAAATATCCAAAGCCAGAGATTTTGGAAGAAGGGTTTAAGACATTGCTAGTTTCTGAACACATTCTTCCCACTTCTGGGGTTTCTTTGCTAAATTGTTACTCGCGCTTGATTCCATCCTTAGATCCCTTTAAGAAGAGACATAAACATCGGTTTGTGTCCGAAATACTCCAAGAAGCATTTTTGCGTGTTGCATTTAGGCATTTGCTGTAATTGAAGGCCAAGCCTATGCGTCAAAGAGAGAAAGCTAGCAATTAGAGTAGCCCCAGTAATGATGAATTCAATTCTGGATCTTTTTAATTAAATGAGTTTGCTCAGTAGAGATATTTCCATAACTAGCTGATATTTTTTTCACGAGTACCTGTCCTTATGCAGTTTGCAGTTTGCTGATGGAGATCCATGTGCTATGTATGATGATCCCTTTGTGGTCCATTTAGGTGATAATAGTAGATTCTCCAACTGACTGTACATGATTATGCTTTAGTGCCTTAAGCAATTAAGTACACAACTGCACAATTAAGATTATATGATTGTAGTTAATGTTTCTAATCTTAGAAGATTTGCAGGCCATCTTACCTTTTCTTTGGCTCTTTCCCATTTCTACAGTTTGAATCGTTCTTTCCTTTTCAATGTTGTTAGGCTTGGTTCCTCGGATCACCGGAATACAAGAAGTAGCTCAGCTTCCAGGAAAAGCTTTCACTTGAGGCATCTTCTTAATGCTCACAGGACTTGGATCAAATGTTTCCATCAAAGGCAATTAATGCTTTTACTGATTCTCTGGCTAACACATGGAAGAGAGCTGAAACTTTAGCTAGCTTTGGATTGATCAGATAAAATCTTCAGAAACTGCGGTGGTTCTTACGCGTGTCTCAACTAGGAAAAAGAAACGGCCATCTGACTTGTAACAACCCGTAGGTTCTTCCTTTCCTTTTTACTTTCTTTTTGCGGTGTCTCTCCTTTATGAAACGTATGCTTGACAGATAAATTGGCTTTTACCTTGTTAGTCGATCCCCGCGGATGGAACTCTCGAGGACTCTACTATGCTGGCACAACCGCAGTTTCTTCATTGCCACGTGCTGATGGCAAAATCGAGTGCCTCTCCATTTCATCTCCACCTGCTCCATAGTTCAACACAAATGTTCTCTATGCCTTCAATATCATTACTTTTCAGTTTTTACAGTCCTCTTATACTTGTGCATAAAACTGTTAAACACTAATCTGGAAAATCTGCCTCTGTTATGGATATGATGCCACCCTCTACTCCTAAATCTCCTTTTCTTAGCTCTTCACTCGAAGAAGCTCATGAAGATCGAAGATTTAAATGCTATAGGGGTGTTCGAAAGAGGGCGTGGGGAAAATGGGTGTCTGAAATCAGAGTTCCAAGGACTGGAAGACGAATATGGCTAGGCTCATATGATGCTCCAGAGAAGGCAGCTCGAGCCTATGATGCTGCTTTGTTCTGCATTAGGGGTGAGAGGGGAGTTTTCAATTTCCCCACTGATAAAAAGCCGCAGCTTCCAGAAGGTTCTGTCCGGCCTCTGTCCAAGCATGACATACAGACAATAGCAACAAACCATGCTTCATCAGTTGTGTCTGTGCCTTCCCCTACCACCACAATCCCGGTAACAGCTCAGGTTCCTGCTTCCCCTAATGTATCTGTTTCTACTGAGATTGTAGAGATGGCCAATGAGCATTATCTCCCAGTCAACGCAACTACAGAATCAACATTCTCAGTAGAAGACTTACAACTGGACAATTTCCTCATGATGGACATTGACTGGATTAACAATCTAGTCTGATCATGTGTAACACTGCTTGCAGTTACTTTTAGCTTTAATATGGTTTAACTTCCAGTTACCTGTGTCTCTTTAGCTGCTTCTTGTCAGGGTATACTTGCATCGTTGTCTTTGAACTTGTTTTATTTTGCATGCAGTTTGTTGTTCTTGTTTTGCATGTGTATGCCCCCTTTTTTTTCTCTACTGGACTTCATGAGACGTTGAATATGAATGAAATGATTAGGAGTTGGCGTCGAACCTAAAATCTTCTGTTGCCGGCACTTGTTTTCCATATCGTTCCCACATGACCTGCCTCTCCTTTTTTTTACACTTCTCCAATGACCAACCTCTGCATAAACCGTACATTATCGGGCTATGACTCGAAATCAACTTGTGGATATGATGCAACACTCAGCCAGCATAAACTTGTACTTGGCAACAGGTTGTTCTCTTATGAACTCAAATACATCTTCAACCTAAGCAAGGCTTGAAATGGCGGTCTGTGATATCTACTAATATATCCACCTTGTACACGCATAATTACATGAGGCCAGCCGATAGAAACTCAACAAATTTTTCTGAATTCTCGTGAAAGGTCCAAGCACTTTATTATCAGGCCATAAAATGCCAGGTAAACCCACAGAGTTTATGGTAAAAGAAATCTGTAAATCAGTTACCCTTGCTAAAGCTTCAACCAAGCATCTGTAAGCTGTTTAGATTCTAGTTCTGCATTGCTATTGGTTTTCTTTCTGTGTTACTTAAATCTCATCATCACCAATATTGATGATGGTCATGATTTATCAGCAAGAAAGATACTGCATGGTAGTGTGTGCTAGTCCCCCTGCAAGAAAGAGATAAACAGCACTGATGAGCTCAAGGTTCTGATGAAACCAGAAAAATACATCTACATTACCTTCAGGCTTCGGAAATTGCAGGCTTCTTTTATGGTCTCCCTTTCACATCCATAGTAGTTCCGTTCTCCTGATTTCTCACAAGATATCTCCTCCTCTGTTAAGTGGAGCATAGGTGTCATTTGAGGGCACCTAAGCACATTATCACATCACATCAACAAAGAATCACTTAGAAAAGGCTCAGATTAGTTCCAGAAAGGGACACATCATAGCAAAGATCATAAACTCGTCAAACGATCATGTTGGCAGCCCTCACAGATAGGTTCATGTCGCCAAGCGATAACAAAAGCATGAAATAGGATCTGTGGCCTATGTGGCCTATGACATTAACACTCTTGTAACCAATTTCAGCAATCCCTATTTCAGTTGTTGGAACATTCTTCAAGAGAGTGCATCAGTGATGCTACTTTTGAACTGCAGAAACTAGAAAGAGAACAGTGCTTAGATAGAATCTTCATATAGGACGCCGAGATTTCCTTGGTAATCTACAGTCTATAATTCAGAATTCAATTTTACTGAGTCCGTAGCATTTGTTCAGTCCCCGTCTCTGCATAACCCTCCTCACTTCTTCTGCATCATAGCAATTACCAGATTCTGTATGAATCTTGCTCAGCAATACATAATTGGCTGGATTGTCAGGTTCACATTTCATTAGCTCGTTTGCAATAATTTTTCCTGCAACATCAAGCCTGTCATGAATCTTGCAAGCAGATAGCAGAGAACTCCATATTCTTGCACTTGGATTCATGGGCATATTTCTTACGGCCTCAAAGGCATCGTCGATCTTCCCAGACCTGCCAAGAAGATTGATATAGCAAGCATAGTGCTCCAATGTGAGTGGCATATGGTAAGTTTTTCCCGCTTGCGTGAATATGTTTTGAGCTTCTTTCACCAGGCCAGCATGGTTGCAAGCCGATAAAACTGCAAGAAATGCCATTGCATCTACTTCCACTCCACTTTTTATCATCTCTTGAAAGATTTCCAAAGCTTCTGAACCATGCCCATGAAGACCGTATGCATTTATCATTGAGCTCCATGACACAAGATCTTTCTCATTAAGTCCATAGAATACTTTACGCGCCGCAAGAAGACTGCCACACTTTGCATACATATCTATGAGGGCATTGCCCAATAAGATATCTGACATGAAGCCGCATTTCAGGATGTGAGAATGGATTCTAGATGCAAAACTCAATGATGCAGAATGGGTGCAAGCTGAGACAATAGCCAACAGAGTAATCGAGTTGGGTTCAGTTCCTTCTGTTCTCATTTGACTTAAAAGATTCATAGCTTCAGAGCAGTCTCCAGTCTCGGCATAGCCACCAATCATTGAACTCCACATTACAACATCTCTCACTTTTGATTCTTCGAATAGTAACCTAGAGAGATTTACATAACCACATCTGCAGTACATGGTCATAAGAGCAGCAGTTAACCGATCGTCTAAATGCAATCCATGACGAAAAGAAAATCCATGAATCTCCATCACAAGCCTTAAACCAGAACCCAATTCTACACATGCAGGTAGAAGAGACATCAGCGTGACACGATTGGGCCTCAAGTTTTCTCTCTGCATGGCTAGAAACAAACCAATACCCATTTCATAGTTATGATTTGCAACACAACCCGAGATCATGGCGGTCCATGAGACCTCATTCTTCACCTCCATTTGATCAAACACATGGAAGGCCGCTGCAGGATTATCAAACTTTAAGTACATATCGAGCAATGCCGATGATAAGAGGACTGATCCCTGCATCCTCTCATCAACAAGAGAAAGGGCATGAAGCATTCTTGCTAACTTACTGGTCCTTCCCATGCGAGTGCAGAGAGCCAATAGAGATGCAACCAGCTCGGATTTGGGAACAAGACCATCAAAATACATCTCCTTGAGCAACTTTAGCGCTTCATACAGTAACCCACCCTGACAATAACAATTGACGATGGAGCAATAGCTAACGGTATCTCTTTGAAGCATTTCATCGAATACCTTGCGAGCGGAGTATGTGCTAGAGAATTTAACATACATGGAGATGAGAGAATTGGACACGACGGTATCACGACCAGCGCCTGACTTGAGACAAAGGCAATGAAGCTGTGCACCAAGTAAAAAAGGCTCCTGTTGAAAAGAGGAAGCTTTGATGACAGAAGGAAGAATCGCTGTGAAGCCATTAGTGCCTAAAGGATGAATATTTTGTTTGTACAGTCTCAATGCTTCATCGTGGAGTTGTTCCGAGACCAATCCCTTTAGCTTATTGCCAAGCTCCAAGTTTAGGCGGGAAGAGAAAGACCTGGCCATTGTAACTTGTAAGACGGTTAACACATTCTCATACGATACAAAATGGCATATGATCAATTAGCGAACCTTTTTTTCTTTTTTTTGTTAAATCAATTAACAAACTTTTACATTTAAATAAATTTTTGGCATTTGAAAAATACATCGAAAAGCACCCATGGCCTAATGGATAAGGCACCTGACTTCTAATCAGGCGATTGTGGGTTCGAGTTCCACTGGGTGTGTAACTTTTTTTTTACTTTAAAACTTTAAAGACAGAAAAATAATAAATTTGAAAACGGTTTGAAGCCCAAAAGTGGGATAGGGTTGGAAGAGAATGGGCTACTTAATGGGTCCAATCCTGGAGGTTCTGATACGGAAGCACGTGGGGCTCACGTGCGTTGACGTCGAGGTGGCTTTTACCGGTGGATCTCAAATTCCTCCCCCTTTCCCTTTGGCATCGATATTTTCAAATCCTCCGTCTCTAGAGAATTCCAGATCAAGAGCATCAGGCAAGTGGGCGATTCTCGGATCCCGAGTACACAATTTCTGGTTTCTTAACTCTCAGGTTCTGATGATCGATTGTCTGATTTGCAGTGCTTTTGGTAGATTTTTCTGTGGTGGAGGTAGTTGGAAAGCTATTGGATATGGCGCAGGAGCAGGAAGGACCGGTGGTTGAGACCGGCGAGCATACTGATCCCGCCGTCGCTGCCGTGGCCGCAACCGCAAACGCAACCTCCGATAGCGTAAAGAAGAAGCAAAAGGGATTCTTCTCGCGTATATGGAATGGGATATTTAGGGTCAGGGGCGACGATTTCGAGAAGAGACTTCAATACATCTCAAGGGAAGAAGCCACTGTTCTATCCAGGATGAAGCGCAGATCGATTACATGGAGGAAACTCACGAGACATCTCATTGTTTCCTCCGTATTATTCGAGGTCGGCCATTTACTTCCAGTGCATTGTGATTTTTGATGTTTTAGTTAGTGTGTGGTGAAATTATATGCTAAATATGCTTCCTTTCAGATAATCGCAGTGGGTTATGCGATCATGACAACCAGAACCGAAGATTTGGATTGGAAAATGAGGAGTTTCCGGATCTTGCCAATGTTTCTCTTACCTGCTGTCTCTGCTCTTGCTTATTCCTCAATCGTCAGCTTCTCAAAGATGTGTGAGTCTTGTGTTTTTCCCTTCGTGTATATGCTCATTTAATGTAAGAGGGTGGTGTTTTCTCGTAGCTTCAGTGTTCTTAATCGTTTTTCTGTGTAAAAATGGTTGTATAGTCGACCGCAGAGATCAAAAGACCTTGGAAAAGCTTCGAGCAGAAAGGTTGGCTAAAATCAATGAGCTTAAAGAAAGGACCAATTATTACACCACACAACAACTTATTCAGGTGAGAAAGTAGTCTTGAACAAAGAGAGTTTTGTGAGTGCGGCTGGTTCACACAGCATCATTTTGGATTCCATTAGGTTCATTGCCTTGTATTCCAATGTTTGCTGCCGTTTCTTTCTTGCTTGTATTACTTTGATCAAGTATTGATGCTTTCAACGGTTATCATTTTTAGTTACTGGATAGTGACTCTGTGTTCATAGATTGTTCACTGTATTTTTGGGATAATGGCGATTAGGAATAGGAAGTTGGAATCTTACAATGGCAGTTAGAATTCATTGTATTTATTGCCATGGTGAGTGGTGACAAGCATCCATGCCTGAATGTAGCAAGAGAAAGATACAAAGTACTACTTGTAGGCGTGTGTAGCATATCTGTGCAATATGTTTGATAACTGAAAGAAAGGAACCGATGCTTGTCACTGTGACTTGAAGAGTAAGTACTGCAAGTAGAGCTGGTGCTAACATGAGCCTTTTGATGCAGAGATATGACCCCGACCCAGCTGCAAAGGCAGCAGCTGCAACTGTCCTGGCATCCAAATTGGGAGCCGATTCAGGCTTGAAAGTATTTTTAGGAGATGAATCCCAACTCGATCCATCCACGGGCAAGAGCAATGACATGGAGGTTAACCAATCACGTGGGTTGAGAAATCGAAGACAACCAATTACTAGACCCTACACTTCTGGGAGCACTTCAGCACACCATTCTGATGATGAGTCTCACCATTCTGGAACAAGTGAGAGATTTCCAGGCACTACAGAGCAAAACCAGCAGATGTTGGTTGAACATTACAGTCCTCAGGGATATGCACCTCATGATGGCAGTTGGATCTCACGCATAGCGGCTCTACTCGTGGGCGAAGATCCCACACAGTCATTTGCACTCATTTGTGGAAACTGTCATATGCATAACGGTGAATGAATCTCTAAGCATCATCCTTTGCTTGTCTCTTCTGCTATATTCTGGTTTCTAACATAATGTGAAATGTGTTTATCATTCGCGCAGGACTGGCTCGGAAAGAGGATTTCGCATACATTACATACTATTGCCCTCACTGTAACGCTCTGAACAAACCGAAGCATTCAGATGAGAACGCACTTATTCCTCCTGTTTCTGGTTCGCTGATCACAGACTCTCCGACATTGATTGAAACCAGTGAAGTGGTAAATAGCAGCAGCTCAAGTAGTGAGCGTGGGAATAGCCCCACTCCAGAGATAAAGGAGGAAGTTGCGACAACTGTGCCCGGGACACCGAGCTGAGGAAGATCCAGTGAGCTAAAGAAGAAGGCTTTCTTGAGTTTGTGCTTCAAAGAGAGAGAGAGAGAGAGGGATTGTGTGTGTGTGTGTGTGTGCGCGCGCGCGCGTGTGTGTGGATGCAAGTACTCGTCCAGGTAAATTTATACTATGATTTGCTAATATCGGGAGCTGCTTACAATTTTGATTCTGGTCTGTTTCTATACAGCAAGACAATAGGGTTTTGGTGGGTAAATATACGATTCTAATGTCGTAAACAATGATTGTAATACGTTTTTGGGGTTTAAATCTTTTTTAATTCTCTTTTAACTTTACAGATTGTCTCTGTTTTTTTTGTTGATGTAATGTATTCACTCTTGAATTTGGATCATTTTCGATTTTAATACTATGAGCTACAATTTCCGAGTTTTAGTTTATTTTCTTCAAAGTTGAATTAAGTTATTGATAAAAACTTCTTAAAACGTTTGGGCATTAAATGTGATAAATTAATTAACACATTTGTTTTTGTAAATTAACTGTGGTGACACAAAATTGACTGCGAGCGGAAAAAACACACGTGGCAGACCATCAACGCTACGTCTTCTTAGGAGCGATCACATCCATCAATGGCCGATAGATTCATCATTCATGGGTCACTGTGCTTTCGGAAAACTCACCTGCTCACTTATCCTTCTGTCGACGACGTTGATCGTGCTAGAGCAAAGCGATAAGGCTCTTTTTGTAGCACGAATCAATTTTTAAGATTTAGGGTTTCTTCAGTATTTTTGGTTCCTTAATTCTCCAAGAGTAACGTTCATAGACAAATGGATATTGGGATTCACAGTGGATGGAGAACTTCGGTAACTTCACAAGGCCCAAGAAATTTCCTGGGTTTGCGCAGATCCTACCCTAACACAACTCCCAGGTCTTTATACATTTCTAAATTTGTCTTCTTTCTTTGGTTTATTGATTTGATATGCCAAGAGCTCTGTTGCAGGAGGAGAATTCATGTAGGTAGTAATGTTCATAGTGGCAAAAGAGCAATGGTAATTTCAAGTTCAAAGAAAGCGAATCTCTCTGCTTCGAGGAAGCAGAGAATTAAGCTACAGATCAATGAAGAAAAGAAGCTCACTTTCAGGGAGTTCCTAAAACATCCATCTGGCATGGAGGCTGTAATCAACGCTAAGGCTTTGCAGAGTTATCATTTGGTTGATGATAATGATAATACTTACAGGTTCTTTCTTTAACCCTCTAGTATCAATCTCCATAGGACACTGAAATTTCTCTTATTTTTCAGTTTCTACAAACTTGTCTGGCATAAAGGTCTTTGCATGTGTTTGAGGATCTACATCGCATTATTGTTCTGTGTAGCCTCTTAGTTTGCTCAGTGGCTGCGGAAATTTTGATGTCTCTCAACTGTTAGAGAGGACATGTTATATCTGTAAGCAGATGTATCTAAAGAGTATATCTTTAAACATAGTTCGTTAGTGGATAATATATCTAATCTGTTAGCAGAATTATATGGAAATATGCTTTTAGCTGGAAAGGAGATAGTAAATCTTTGTCTTACAGTGCAGATGTACATTGCCAAAAGTTCAGTTAATGAGCTTTGAAGTATCTCCAGTACTGGTTTTGAGGGTCACTCCCACAGAGGAAGATTGTACTGTTGAGCTGCTTTCCTGCAAGGTTCAACGAAGAAGACCCACATTCTGATTTATCGAATATTGCTGTTGTTATCTCTTTACCGACAAATGTTTTGGTCTGCCGTCTTGCAGTTGGAGGGTTCAGAACTATTGGAGAACCAAAGTGAAAGGTTTTCAGGTAACTTTCATCTTGTAAACAAAGAATTTGCAAGTACCATTGCAAATCTGAGGTTTCTGAAGTTGATACAAATGTTTTTCCATTTCTGGTTTGCAGCAATTATGACAAATTGCATGACTTGGAACATGGAACATGCAGACCCATTTTTGGAGGTTGATGTGAGCTTGGAAGTCACTCTGGAGGTTGTCTAATGCAGCTCAGTTTTTTTCCGTTTATTCATAATTTCATTTTCGTGAATCCTCTGTCCAGCTTATCTGTAGCCTTAAGAAGTGTCATATACTACACTGCACACTGATGGGTATCATTGTGCAGATAGGTCATATGGACTTATGTCTCGCATGCTGTTGTTAGACATAGCTCTGTATCGACAATTATGCTCAAAACTAGGCTTGTGTATATGAATAATCTTTGATTCTGCTTTTCATTGTTGGCAGATCTCAACGCAACCATTCACTATGCTTCCAGTATCAGCTGTTGAGGCTCCTGGGAACCTGTAAGTAGACATTATTGGTCACTTCACCTCCCTGCTGCTTCTTGGCTCAAAGTGTTGAGCAATTTTACAATTTGATATGATGATGACAGAGTGATGCAGACACTGGTAGATACACTAGTACCTCTTCTGCTTCAGCAATTACTCAAAGATTACGACGAATGGATTCAAAACCAGCAACAAAACTCCTTGTAAACATAGCTTCTTGATCTTTTTACAAATGTTTAATCAAATGGAAGATGTGGGATTTGTTGTTTTGTTTTAGCCGTTTGAGATGACATACGTGTGCTAGACACAGCTCTGATTTTAAAAAAGAGCAGAGGTACAAACATTCATAAGGTCAAAAGAGATTTGATTCACTTGTAAACTCTGGTCTTTCCTTTGACATAAAAATACAGCACAATGAAATTACATCACTTCATCATCAGTCCAAGACTCTTCTCGGTATCCTCTAAATACTAAAGGCCGACCCAGTAGGAACGGCCATTGGTGTTGTGCATCGGAGATGGAGTTGGCGAAGACACTGACCATTCATACCAAACCTGAAGCCCAACATCAGAGGATCAATAATGGTTCTCAACACTAAGAGAGTTAGTTGCGTATAAGTGTAGAACCATTGTGGTTTTAACATTTCTTTTACCTTCGAGGAACCACAACACCTCCAAAAGTGTACTTGTAATGGAGAATCAGGGTGAACCTCCACAGGCTTCCTCAATGGGAAAAAGATCGGGAACCTGCCAAAAAGGGACACGATATTCTTTCGGTTCGATAGGAGAGAGTGGTTCAACTGTTTTAATGCCATATTTAAACAATAAGCCATTACCAGCTGAACATGTTTGGTGTTGCTGTTGTAGGTTCGATCCCAAGATGGACATCTTTATAAAGGACGGAATCAAAATGGCCAGCGAATCCTGTTTTTCATTGAGTTATGTATGATCACGGCAGATTAGTTTCAGATTAGGAAAAATGGAGATAATAATTCCCACTTTAACTGGCCAAAAACTAGAAAAGCTTGTACCATGCACCAAGGCTGAGCCAGCGTCGCTTGGTAGATTGAAATGAAGCTTTTTGTAGCGTTGGTTGTTGGCTTTCGTTGAGAAGTTTGGATGAGTAAATGTGAAAACCTAATTAAGACCAAAACAAAACACCTGAGATCGACAGATCGATAAGACTTGCATAAATGTATTCAGAGAGAACACTTTAAGCTATAAAGCAATCCTGAAGACAGAGAGAGACTCACAGATTGCGAAGGAGCAAGTCTAGCTACACTGTGCAGTTTGACGACATAAGCAGTTTCAAAATGCGCAAGATCTTTATGAGCCTTAACCTGCCAATTAGAGTAAAAGACTAAGGTGCACTGAAAATTCTTGTGAGAAAGAGTACACAGCAGAAACCAGAAGGACCTACGTCATTGTAAAGCTTCGAAGCTGTTACAGGTTGTATGAAACTTGTATACCTAAACAAGTTACATGATGATACTCGAATTAGAAAAACTGGACTAACAGCTATTAGAGCATAGTTTTTATATGGAAATTCGACTTAGAGAAGGAGTACACATACGAGGATGGTATTGAAATTCCATCTTGCTTCAGAAACCTTTGGGCTCCATCAAGACACTCAGGAGAGAGTTCATTGTCTCCAAAAGAACCCAGCAGTTCACTAACCTGAAGAACAGAGGCAAACGAGAATTAGATGAACTGCATAATATCGGTATGAGTAATAGCTACCAAAATCTGTACATACTGACCAATATATCAGCTTTCTCAGGAGCACTCCAAAAACGCATGTCGCATGATATTATTGTAACAATGCCTTCCCATCCTTCCATCTTAACCAAATTCTGTCAGAGAGGATAACAATATGAGTTAATTAAAAACTGCTCCACACGTTCGAAAGAAACAACATAAAACTTAGCCATGTTTCAATTGACTAGGTGCTGACAACTCACGTGGAGCGTTACAACTGCATTAGGATTCTTTTCGACAGCATAAACTTTCAACTTGCGATCAGTTTCTTCAGCAGCCTGGGATAAGAAACCAATGAACACAATAGATTAAGAAAAATATGAATTTCAAAGTCTCATTGTAATCACCATTGGAATTGCATCAGAACTTTACCTGCAACGATGCCCTCACAAGGGGTCCTCTTCCTGCTCCCACAACCATCAAGACCTACCAACTATAACTTTAGTACTATTGAAGTATTTTATAAGGTTACCAGAAACAAAATCTTATAAATGAAGATGCCACTTATAAGCTATGAAAACAAAACATTGATATGTGTGATGTGACATACAGTAGTTATCTCCGACGCTTTTTCATCAGGGACCCTGTCCACCAAGGCTTTTGCAACTGCCCTTTGATACTAGCAACACAAAGATGGCGAAAAGTTAGGCATGACATAAAAACCAACCACGCAAAATATTGGTATGATATTGAATTGTATAACAAAATTCATCCATCGGCCTCCTCCCTACTTCTAACTGAAGTAGAAATAGAAGAAGGGTAGTCCAGAAAACAGAGGCGTTAAAATTAAGATGTGAA
This sequence comes from Kernera saxatilis, assembly GCA_900406395.1. Taxonomy (NCBI): domain Eukaryota; kingdom Viridiplantae; phylum Streptophyta; class Magnoliopsida; order Brassicales; family Brassicaceae; genus Kernera; species Kernera saxatilis. The sequence goes on from OVAY01001169.1 coordinate 29,260, forward strand.
GGAAATAAAACTAGCATAAGCAACATACTTGGATGTATTTAACAGAGTCTCTCTCAAATGTCTCATAGGTCTGGGCTTCGAGGTTATCCATCAGAGGCTGCATTTGAAAAACAGTAGAAGCTCTTTACAGTAAGAATAGAGCATTTTCATGACAGGTAAGTTATTATGATGAAAGATGGAAATCAGTATTACTTATGAAGAGAGACTAACCTGCAGGGGTGCCTGCAAAAAATCCCTGTAGCCAAGCTATAAAAAGAATAAGATAACTGTCAGAATTGAGTTTAGTTTTGCCTGCTTGCATCTCTATGCAAGATTAAAACAAAAACGAGATAACTGAGACAAAGGATCTAACAAACGACCTCTATGCGTTCCTGTTCAGGAAGTGATTCCATTTTCTGGAACAGATAAGCAACATAGTCCAAATATGACCGCAGGGGATGCCTCTGCGTACCTGAGAACCAAAACATATGGGAACTTGTCAGAAGACAACGTTATATACTTATATACAACTAATTAGCACAAAACATGGAACGACTATGCTTATAAACGGTGCCCATTATAAATTGAACTACGAAAAAACAAGCCCAGAGGATAACAGCTAATTGTCATCGGACACAAGAAAATACAGAAAAATTACCCTCAGTGTTAGAATCAAAAACCTTTGGAAGATTATGAACAGGCTTTCCAGAAACTACAACCTGCAGTTACAAGATTGATGATAATGAGCCCTAGGACGAGAGAAATAGATATCTATTTTTCTGAACTAAAAGAGGATTCTTATTACAGAATGACAGATAATCAGAAAGCTGATCACATAAAGAGCCAAATCCTGCTATATGACAAAGACTGAGATATTTATTACCTGGACAGCATGATCAAAAAATCCTGCTATTAGCTTTTGGTGGCGCTTTGACAAGCAAGGATAACCCCGAGCATTTGTTAAAAAAGACTGCAGACCCAAATGAGAAGCATTTTGTAAATCACAGGACTTCAAAATCGAGTTTTTCACGATGTGGTAAAAAGGTGAGGCACTTACATCCGTGCTTATTATGGCTGCTCTCACAGACTCTCCCATCCAGCGCCCAAGTGAAGTTTCAGAGGGTAGCGTACTCCTAGATAAAGGACATGGTGTTATGTTTGCGGAGGGAAAAAAACTTTGAATCCACATCAACAAAAACCAATCAAGAGTTTCTCTCAACTCACAGAACATCAAGAGCAACAGACAGCTTACTGTCATGCTCACAAAGAAGACGAAACGAATTCCAGAGTTCCCAGGAATCATTCTGCATAGAAGCGAGTATATATTTAAGCCATCATGTCAAAACAAAAAAAAAGCCTACAAAAGAACATGAACTGCTAAGGACATTCATTTGTATTTATACGTTTAAAAGGCCTATAAACACAAGCAGCCTCAAAAATCTGAGAACACAAAAAAAAGTAAGAACAATCTAAAGTTTGCATCAACTTTGATCCAACGTCTTACCAGACCCTCTGAGGTAGCATCCATTGAATCACCATCAGACTTCACCAGTGGAACCCTCAGCCATAACTTCATTGCAGAATGAGATTTAAACAAAACAAAATAAAGAAGAAAAAGTCAAATGTTAGAGCTTGATTGAAGATGCTCAAAGGCTGAGCTTCCATAAAGCTTGACCGAAAGCAAGAAACTCGTAAACCACCTGCAAGTTCGTGAGCCCTTGTAAGATCTGGTTCACACATCTGGCATAATTGGCACATGTGGTCCCTTTAGGAGTAGGAAGAAGGCATGCCTGCAACAAATAACAAACATTAGCAAGAAGCAATTTCTCCTCAAGCATCAACAATCTAACACAGTAAAAACATTGCAGCCAAGAAAACGAAGAGCGGTAATAGGACAACAGGGCATAACTTAAATCCATGGATTCACAAGTACCTGTAAGGAGAGATGTGTAGCCCAAGCTATTTCTTGCTTCAATGTGGTTTCTGAATCCAATCGCAAGACCTCATCTTCAGAATCCAAGTCAATCCAAGAACTAATTTTTCCTAAAGAAAGAAAATTACCACTAATCAAAACCCATCATTCATAACCAACACAAAAGAACACAGGGAGCAGCAAAGAGAATCATACCAACGACATGACTGCTCCACTGAGAAGGTGCTAAGACTAAGTCAGATCCAGAGACAGGAAGAACCTGAGTATCCGAACCGTTTCCTTCCACCAAGCTCGGCCTATACGAAGGGTTCATCTGCGTAACAACATTTCACAAAGAGCGAAAAGGAAACTCCATTAGAGAGAGAAAATTTTGAATCGCCATTTCTACAGTAATATCAGACAAGGGACTGAGAATCGACAGGAAGAAAGAGTAAGAAAGAAACAAACCAGAGGAGCAAGGACATAGTCAAAACCGCCGGTGGAGATGTGGAAGGAGAGAAGAGAAGGAACATCGTCGGAGAAATCAGTCTCAACGCCGCAGTACCTGGACTCGCTCCTTTCCCATCCTCCTCTCTCTCCGAGCGGCATCTCTTCTCTCTTCTCTCTTCTCTCTATCGAGCAAACAAGAAATTGCAGATGGAAATGAATCTTCCCTCGAGCCGACGACAAAGACGAAAGGGTTTTGGAAGGGTTTAAGTTTACAGATTTGCTATTTATTCCTAATGGGCTTTCTGATATGCTATTATTAGGCCCATTTATACCGTTACAATAGTTTTTTTTTTTTTGTCAAATAGAAACAAAAATAATAATTTTAAAAGAAATTTTAACACCGCGTAAAAGAATTTTAAAAGGATTATCATCAAATTAAATAAATTTAATCGTTTAACAAATAAGATTGGTATGAAGTGAAAATATCAATAAAACTGGTGTTTCAGTGAAAAAAAAAAAAAAGTGAAAATATCAATCTACGCAAATCACAACCAAATATTAAATTAAACAGCTCTTGTTAAGAAATAAGTATTTACCAATTCTCTTATAATTAAAATTTCTATTCTTAAAAAAAAAATGTTAAGTTGGTAAAACCAACAAAATAAAATGTGCTGGTGTTATTTGCGGGGTTTTATATAAAACTTATGTCATCAGAGATAGATAATTAAAACAGTGACAGATAAAAAACCAAATCAAAAGATTATCTAATCAAGAATCTGAGTAGATATATACAACTTAACGATGACAAAGCATCAAGCTGCTCAGAGACATCAAGCATAGCATCTTTAACATCAAATATAAAAAAATAAAAATAAAAAGTAGAAGAAACAAATAATTATTTTCCTAATCAAACAAGCAGAAGAATAAATTAAAACCCTTATTATACGCAATACCAATAAGCACATCATTATCTCAAGCATCAATCTTGAGATTAACATCCCTGGAGGAAGAGTTCCCATTGATGTTTCTGTTTTCAACTTCATCAAAATGGTCTTCGCGGGCGTTATCAGCGAGCATCAGAGCGACCAACCAGAAAAGGCACGAGTCCAATGACACAAAGGCACCTCCACCAAGAAGACCGGTCTTAGCCGTGGGGCAACTAGTCTCTAAGTTCCGGTGAACATTACGGGTCAAGTGAAGTTGCTCTGTTATGGTTGGCCATAGCAACAGAGACAATGCCAGTCCAGATGTTATCCTACAAGACAAAACCATTGGCCACAAACAACTCTTTTTATAAAATAAAAATTCTACACCAGTGACTGGGGGTCAAAGATGAATTGGTGAAACTAAAATGAGTTTAAAAATGAGAGAATATACTTACAAGGCAATGTTGAAGAACACAGAGAAGCTGGTGCTTCTGAACAAGACAGAGTTAGGAACAGACTTTCCCTTGTAAGAGATGAACAAGGCTTTGTATCCTGCTACGGTGCAGGCAAGGAGAAACGCAGCAGAAAGGTATCCCAAGGCAACAGTTGGATCAGATGGATATTTGCAGATAACTACTCCCTTTCCGTTTATTGGAGTCCCAGACGCAGGCTAAATTAAAACCCAAAGAACATAAACAAAACTCACAATCAGATAACAATTACAAATAAGAAAGCCTGGAGAGATCAATGACAATGTAGTTAATACGGATGAGCTCAAAAAACTTTGAAGATCAAACAATTGGTTTCTCTATCATTACATATAGTTATGAAATTGTGACAAAGAGTAGTGCACAAGATCACTGTTTAATGCCACTGCGTGATTGTCCTGTTATTATATCAAATCTAACATCTTCCATTCAGCAACATGAACAAAAGAAAGCACAAACAACAACCAAAAGAATCCTAAACAAACAGGAAATCAAGAGGAGCACTGTGTGATACATACGACTCAAAACAATTTCGGAGTGAGTTTCCTGTGATAAGAACAAATCTTACTTCCGCTATTCAGCAACATGAACAAAGGATAAGCACAAATAGCAAGCAAAATCATCCCAAACAAACATGAAATCAAGACACTATGTACGCGAAATTCAAAGGTTCCTCACGAAGAATAGACGATAATCAAAAGGAGAAGACGAACAAAATGGTTCTTGACATTTTACCTTCTTGTTCTCCGCGATCACTCCAAGAACAAACGACACGACGCCAAACGTAGAGACGATCAACGACATCTGTTTCATAGTAACCGCCATCTTTCCTCTTCTTCTCCGGCTACCCTATATCCGATCACAGAAATATAAAATTCGATTTCGCCTAACAGAAAACACATAACGGGAAATTATTCGCCGAAATTGAAATCGAATCCACGAACAGCCGTCGGAAAATCGAACCCCATTAACGAAAGCAGAAAGAAGAAAAAAATCACTCACCGAGACGATGAATCTGGGGATTGAAGATTTTTGGCTTCAGAGAGGGGAAATCGGAGGATATAGTTTGTTTGATTTGATTTAGTTTAATGATAACTTCTCTAGTTGCACTGAGAATTCGGATGAGCCCTAAAAAGTCTCCGCGTTCACGAGTGTTGTTTCTGGGGTCATTAAAGATTCTGTTGACCTTTAATTTAATTAATTATTTATTTACGCAGATACTGTAACAACAAAAAAAAATATTCGATATTTATCTTCTTCTTTTTTTTACATCAGACTAAGTGACTTGCCCACACGCATGCGTGGGCTCGAATGACATTTAAAAAAATTGTTTGCAATTATAAAACATAAAAACAGTGTAGAGACGTTTAG
>OVAY01001170.1:9514-34384 GCA_900406395.1 Kernera saxatilis
TATATATATATATATATATATATATATATATATATATATATGTGTGTGTGTGTTTCAAATACGATCATACATGCAAATAATTTTGAGAAAAAAATAGTTTCCGTAATATTTCATCAATTTACACAAAACTAATAATTTCTCCCATCATAATTAAATTTATTACATATGACTTTTGATATAATATTAAATATTTATGATGGCGCATAGTAAAATTAAGGAATGAATAGTTTGCAATGTGACAACGTGTATGACAATTTCTAGTTCTTATTTTACGAACCCTTTGGTTTGGTGGGGAAGGAATGAATAGTTTGCAATGCATGGTTCTTCATGCACTAGAATAGAAAAGTTGTACATTGTACGTAGCAACATATTGGAAGTATTATTATATTGACCATTAAAACCAAAAATGTACATATGAGAGAACAGATGAGCTGTTCTCTCGACTCAACTTTAATCACTCCTCTTATTCTTATAATGAAAAAAATGCTAACTATCCTCACTGTCATTTCCAATGGTTTTTTCCCTAAGGTAATTTGAAAGTCTCTCTTTAAGTAGAGAAGTGAAGAAGGGTTACATCATACGGTCGTTGTCGTTTGCCATTGTCACAATTCACGAGGATTATAAAATCATCGCCGACAAAAAAGAAAGGAGAAGAGGCTGCTCACTTGACACGTCTTTTATAGTATAAACAGAACTCTCCTTCAGTCTAGGCCCTATTTTGTTCTTAGGGTTCCCATTTTTATCAAAATTTAACAAAAGAATATAAATGATTTGACGGCGCTTTGGGTTTCAATGTACGTTACGAGCTAGTGACTATATTTTAATACACATATCTGGCAACCAAAATGAAACTATTTATTTTATTTTATTTTTGAAAAAAAAATGAAACTATTTAATGCTGAAGAATCGGCAAGACAGATATCATAACAAGATTGGTTCAGTTACAATTCTTGGTGTTGTGCACATTAGAATTTGTAATCGACATTGCATCACTGTTTTTGCTGGATTCTATTGATCAAGCATAATTTATATGAATGAGAGTCGTTGTAGGAGCTTAAAAGTGCTTGTAGTATTTGTTTTATATAATAAATGTGATATCTCTGAGCCATTCTTAAGTGTGCTAATCAATTTATGAAAGTGAGTTCTAACTCCAATAAGCTGCTTAGAATTTGGTGCCCAAAAATTGATTTTATTTATCAGTCATTGATGAACCCAATCATCTATAATAAAATTAATTTTAAAAAATAATTGTAAATATTTTTAAAAAAATCAGGTCACCCAGCTGACATGGCAATAGCAAAACGTAATTATTTTTCTTAACTCCAACTTATTTTACATACATGATACATCAATTTATTTTGTTGTTTACTCTGTGCAGTAGTTTCCTATAACTAAAAAAATTTAGACCAAATTAAATCTAGATTAACTATTATAGGATATAACCACCAATGATACTTCGTATGACGAACGAAAATTTGCATCCAACCAAAGTTTGCGAAAGTGCACAATATTTAACCACGTTCTACAACGATGTTGATGGAAGATTTATTGGCTTTTTGTGGTAATAAGAATTTTATTAATCAGACAAAGAGAAAGGATTAGAAAGTCTATAGTACATTTAGATTAAGAGGACGGAGTCACGGACATAGAGAGACAGAGAGAGGGCCCAATGAGAAGTGATCTTAATTGTATACCATCTTAATTGGCCCGTTTAGCATTAATCCCATCATCAAGGAAACATTAGCACATGCATGCACTTGTACTAAGGACCCTCTTTATTAGTATTATTAATATTTTTAATATAATTTAAAGTTTCTCCCAAATCTTCATTTCATTAATTAAAAAGCAATGCTTCCTAATAAATATATTATGCCCTTATTAAAAGACAATGCCCACATATATACATATATTAGCTAATTACAACTTGGATTTATCCTTATATTATCATAAATTGTTTTAAAAAGTCAATTAATTTTCAAGTTATTCAAGACTTCAATTTCAGATCGATATTGTTAGTCTTGATTTGGCCTAATATCAATCAGCTTTTCGAATAAGTATCGTTGAGGATTTAATGAACTTATTTGAGTTGATTTCTAAGATTAGTTATTATCGATTGAGTTAATTTATCATATTAAATAAAAAACTGCTCATAGGATATTATTTATTTTGATGATACACCGATAATTGGATACTATACCATTTAAGTATTTCTTTATTTAAAATTGTGGTTTCTATTAAAATTTTTTTTATATAATATCGAACTAAAATTTTTATCCATGTGCTTGTGTATTGTTATACTATTTTTACTAATTGCTTGCAATCGTTTGCTTTTTCCCAAAATGATCATTTGATTTGTGTTTTGTGATTTGTGGTGGAGAAAAAGATCAAACTTAGAAAAGAAGGCAAACAATATTTCAAGTTTGATTAAAAGTGAGAAAAGAGGGTTGAATTTCTCTCTAATATGGCCCAATCTAATTGGTAAGACAGAAGAGAAGAAAGACATAATCATAGATAATCTTGATCGATTAGTGTAGCCAAAAGCAAAATGATGTCTAACTTTCTTTTGCTTTGCCACATTAACACCATTTTCTTCTCTTTCAAGTTTCAACTAAAACCTCTTCCTTAATTTGTCTCCCCATGTGATCCACGTGTCCGTTTCCTATTGCTTGTCCTAACTCATTTGTTAATTTTTCGTAATTAGTTAGAGCAGTTTAATCCATCTTCATTAGAAGGTATAAATCGAAATGAAGTCTAGACCCTCTTTTGTTCTCCTCTTTCCACTAGACCACCTTTTTTAGTACTGAAGTTTTTAATTTCATTTTTTTTTATTATGTACATTAGTTTTTTTTTTGGGGTTAAGTGTATTCGATCAGATTAAATAAAAAGATTAGAAGCTATGACTCTACCGTGTTTTTGCAAAGTTTAAGTGAGAATAGAGTTAGCATATATTTAAAACAAAAAAAAACGAGAATATATAGGAGAAAAGTCTTAACTATGAAAATTTAGCAAGCTGGTGAAGAAAAGATAGAGATTAGCAAAAGATACAAGAGATGCAATGGTTAACTAAATATTGTGTATTAGTTAAGTTTTTAATAAGTCTCTCCAAATTAAACAAGGACAGATTCATTGAAAAATTATATATGTATATATTATTAGTTTATTACGTACTTAAGGTGCAGAGCTAGAGACTCAATTCATGAGGCTGAACTCTAGTTTACGCCAAGCTTTTAAAAGAGATCAAGATAGATCATAGACTCATAATAGATTAATAAGTGAGAAAGTTCGTTTAAAATAATTTCAGTATAAACAGTCAGTCTGCTGGCTGTGTAAAAAAAAAACCCATCTCTGTATATATGCTATACTCATATGTAGAAATATCTCTTAAGTAGCATCTACGACTACGAGAAGTTGACAAACTTACTTTTGTGAATGTGAACACAAACCAAAATGACCATAAAGGCCTTTAACGAATTGGGCTAAGAAGCCCATCACACTTGTTTAACGATAAGCTATAATGAAACTCATGCAACTTTTTCCTTTTTCTTTGGTCGTAAACTCATGCTCATCAGCTCATGCTACATAAACCTTCGAAAAGTTCTCTTTTTTTTTTATACGAACCTTCGGAAAAACAAAAATTCTTTCCGTTCATAAAAGGTATCGTTTTAATATTTTTCACATGTATCAAAAACAAAATTTCCACTATATTATTTATTAATACATTGAATAATTTTCTGCCTCAAATTAATAAGCTGAAATAATAGGAAAAAATGCAAAGCGGTTATATGTGAAGTTTATGCTTGAGCCCTTAAGCCAAGGCATCCGAGAACACAATTTAATTTGATTTCTTTTTGCATTTTAATATTGATTTGGTTTTAATGCTATTGATAACAATTAATACATGAGCCTTTAAGTTTGTGTTTATGTCACGACGATCCACAAAACTGATCAGAAGACGCCTGTTTTCTCTTAATTGGTTTTAAGGTACTGTTGTCCTTAGCCGTCGTTTGATCTTTAGAACCTGATAAATCTCTAGTCGAACCATCATCGCTCTTATTCATCTCCATCGTCGAAGAACCCGTGAAGAAACCACCACCAGAGGCACGTGGAATCGCCATCGCCACTGGTTGTTGCATCCCCGGGACCTGGAACTGTGGTCCGTGGTTAACCAAGGGACCTCCACGGCTCAAATCAGGCATGCCCATTGCATAAGGCATTCCCATACCCATTGCCATTGCTGCTGCTGCTGCCGGGTAATGCCCCATACCCGGTGGGAACATAACCGGTGGCATGTAGTAACCGGAAGCCATTGACATGATCTGAATGATGATTGTCTTGAGATTATTAGTTTGCTTGAATTTTATTGGTTTTAGGGAGTAATGAGAATGTTACCTGTACTTGAAGTTGGAGTGACTTGAGATACTCGATTGCTTCATCTAGCATCGAAGCTTTGTCCACCTTTACAACCATATAAAGATTTCAAGTTAGTGAAGCTGATCAAATACGAAAAAATTAAATGCAGCAATATCTTGAAGGGCATTTCTCATCATCTCATAAATGACGACGTATATAGAAAGGAGAAAAAAACCGACCTTGTTGCAGTTTGGAATGAGTTCTTGAAGGGCACGCATCTTCTCATTAATCCTATCACGCCGTCTCTGAAAATTCAGGACAGTGAGTTACCAAACAGAGCAGTCCTTTGTGAGTTTAGAATGGAAAAAATTTAACCCTTTGGGGGATTTTCACTCACTCACCCTTTCAGACAGATTATGCACTTCGGCGGAGCGGCTTCTCTTTGAACCCATGCCCGTTCGAGATGGAGCTGCTTCTTTTCTTCCATCGCCTGACTCTTCTTCAACATCCTGCTCAACAATATTGAAGAAGAACACTGAAGAAAACAGCAAGGAGACAAGATTTTAATGTAGATTCAAATGATATGGGTTTACTCACCTCACTATGACAGTCTATGTCTTGAATATCCAAATGCTTTCTCTTTATAGAAAGCGAAGGACTTTCGGATGGGCCATCGAGACTATTACCCGAGCCAACAGAAGAACATATAACGGCCTTTTCACTCTCTTGGTCTTTTCTACCTGAGTCCTCCGAAATTAGGCAAGCCTTTTGGTTATCTTTAGGCGTAGCAGAAGCAACAGACTCGTTTAGAACCTTATCTTCTGAGTCTTTAGTGCCAAGAACTCTAGTCTGAAACACATTTGGCGGGCTTTGAGGACTCTTCTCTTTAGTGCCATGAGGGTTGTTAGTCTTAGCCAAAGTTGCAGGGCGTAAGAAATGCGAAAAGTTGATCAAACCAGGCTTGTTACTAGAGATTAGTGGTTCCTGCCTCTGAGTAAGCTGATCAGGTTTGGCTTGTTGGCTAGCAGGATCTCTAGCTCTATCACTTCCATACAGGGAATGTGATTGGAAACCATTATACTGCGATGAAGAAGCAGCAGGAGCTGATTCATTGCCATTGTATCTTCTCTGAAACAACGGAAAAACAGTTTGATTTACTGCCACATCGCTCTCTTGCTCGTTGACAGTAACAGGAGACACATCATGCAAGAAATCAGAGCAATATCCATCGAGGGATTGATGATGATTCAGCCATGGAACCAAGTCATCGTCTTGACTCAAACCCGTCATTAAAGACGGCATTGACATAGGAATCTCGTCCACCATCGTCGTCTTTGAGCCATTTCCAATCTCTCTAGCTCTCGAAGAGCTTGCTTGATGAACAGCTTGTGGTGGAGGAATGTTCCTCGTTCTGCTTGACTGGCTTTGAGTTGAAATCTGTCCATTTTCCCACACCAGCTCGACAACTTCATCCACAGGTCTGCTTTAAAGACAAGAAAAAAAAAACATGAAATTGATGTACTCGAAACTAGATAGTCTCCACGAGAGTCAAGTGAATGGACTCACGGAGAAGAGTTCCTGTCTTGAGCAGATTCAAGATTAGCTTTGGTGAGCCTGAAAAGCTCAAACAGAGGCATGGTGATGGTGCTGCGTCTGCAGACAGAATCTTTCACGGAGAAATTGATCCTGAAAATACCAAGGAATTCATAAATTGACCAATTAGACCAAGAAATACTTCCCAGAAATAGATATTCTTCACTTTACAATACCCAAATTAGAAAAAAAAAAAATTTTGGTTTGATGTTAAGATGAATTTGAGTTCCCAAATCAGAAAAATTAAAGAAATAGAAAAGAAATCAATGTCTCTGTCAATATGCAATATAAAACAGTAGAGAGAGTTTACTTAATTTAATGCCAAAATGATTAGTCAGATCAATTGTTTAATCACAGTGAAGAAGGATTCAAACAAACAAAATCCAATCTTCCGTCGTGTTCCCTGAATCGTAACAGAAACCCATAAAAACACGGAATCAAAATTTTCGAAACCTATCATCGTCACTGACCTGAGAAAAGGATGCTAGTTAGAAACTGAAGAAATCCAAGTAGGCGAAGAGAGAGAGAGGGAGATCCTTGAAGCACTAAAAGGGCATCAATCCAAATGCAGAGGGAGAACATAGGAGAAGAAGACGGCAGAGGAGCAGGAGGGGAGGAGTAATATTGAGAAAGTAGGCGGAGAGAGAGAAGAGAAGGAGACAAATGGACGAACAAGACGGAGAGAGAGAGAGGAGGGGACCAAATCGTCGCACGCACTGTAACAGAGGATTTGATTTTCACAGTCTCTGAGACGCTTCCCTCGAACATTCAACTTTTTAGCGTCGCTCGAATCATTAGCTGTGTATATATATTTTTTCTCCCCTTTTATAAACGAATATTTAATTTACAGAAAATTATTAACATGGCGAAATCCAATTTTTTGTGAGTTATTACTTATTTCTTACATACTTATAAAGTATACAAATCTCCAAAATTATGTTTGTGTTAGCTACTTCGAGAAGATGACAGTGTCATATATGTGTTATGTCCTATGATTATTTTGGACTTCGCACAAAAATATTTACAGAACAGACAAATTACATTTTAAAGTAAAATTACCAATCAATGTCTTAAAATATGCTAATCGAAAAATGGATCACCTTTATAGCGTCTAAACGTATACGCGAATGTTTAGACAGATATCTTTGTTTGTTTGAAAAAGGGTTAAAAATTAGACAGATATTTGCATGGAGATTATACGACAAATATTTGTCTGTAACCAAAAATAGAAAATCATTATAGCGGTTTATGTGGGTGTTGTTTGATAGACAAGATGATCATCCGATGGGGTTGAAGAGATTGAGTTGATGTCTATCTCCTTCGCACACCGAGTTGGAGATTACAGATACTTGAGTCTGGATAATGATGCAATGTTCTATGTCCTTTAAACAAACTAAGATATATATGGTTAATTAAAAAATTATAGAGAAAGGGACCTAGAGAAGAGAGTTGGGCATGGTTATTATTGAACCAAATTGCTTCTCACCGACCTCTGCACACATCGGCTGTCTCTGTTACATGGCACAGTCCTTTGCATTATTACAATTTAATTCATGGTGTGTCTATAAATAATTAATTATATATGTAAATATGAAAATATAGTAGAATATGTTATCTTATCTTAAAGTGACATGGGCCTGTGATACACTCAAGGAACACTGCCAAAAAAAAAAGCATCACACACCAAGTGGGGTTGAGCAACCTTGTCGCTCTTTATCTATCTTTAATAATAATAAAAGATTTGACTTTCTAATCATTACTATTTTTCTTACGTCTTTACCATACTAATCATCCTTAAGTTTGGGGAGTCACTCAGCTAGTTCTATTTATATACAATAACACTTCTTTTGTCAACTAGTTTTGAAATTTAAACTAATGAAACCAATCATTTGCTTATTAATAATTCAGATTTTGTTTAATCATGGGATCTGTTATACACTTATACTGATTCCAAACTCTTACTGTAGAGCTTTTATCTTAGAATCTGTTTTCTTCCTTCCTATATGTAAACTATATATACTGTTAACGAGTCTTCATCTATAACATCTCAACCGTATGAATGTTTTCATCTTCTGGTTTATTTCTCGTTTAAGTTGATCAATTCTTTTTCTAATATGAAAATATGTGAATTAATCGGTCATGCAAGTTAGTACCATTTTCATTTTCCTTTTTGGGTCAAATTAGCACCTTTTCATACTTCAGTTTTATTTGTTTATATATATATATATATATATATATATATATATAATTTGAGAACCACTTTCCAATATTATCATCAAAAACCATAAGTTAGTAATGAATCAACATTAAAACATGTTTAACTTGAAAATAGACATGAGTTCCTCCTATGTTGAGACTTCAAGATATTGACCACGAATAAATTTTGGTCTTTTAAAAGGTTCAAAAATTGGAACCAAGATGAAACCATGTTCGTTTTTACCAGATTTTTTTTTATTTTTTATTTTAATAACGAATCATGTTTGACGAGATAATTTAGCTATCTAATACTAAAAAAATGAATCTATGTGATGATCGAATCTGCAATAATCTTTTCAGAAGCTTAAAACCTGTAGGCTCGATAACTTGTATATTTTAGAAATTTTAAAAAAATTCAAACCGAATAAATAAAAAACAATATAAACAACAACAAAAAACCCATACAAGTGCTATATGTTAGGCCAAAACTCCATGTCCCTGTCCCGCAAAATTCTCAATCCACCGTGACCGTGGAATAGGCCAACACGTTTTGATATCTCTTACTCTAAGCAACATAAAGATACGCAAAATCTTTTCTCTCACTATCATAACAACTTCCAAAAGAAAATCCTCCTTTTGTTCTAAAATGGAATTGGCCTTCTAGAATTCATAAGGCCATGTGAAAAAAAAGAAAAAAAAAAAAGAAGCAAATTTGTTGGAGGAGCTTTAGGTGATGATCATAGTCAACAAATTATTCACGACGATGGTGTATACTGGTGATAGATGACTCGAGACACGTGGTGACGGTTGAGGGAACGGGAGATGTGACACGTGTGACATATGATGTGACAATCTGACCACGTAGATTCAAAAAAAAAGAGAGAGAGAATGCGTTTCCTATGGTGCAAAATGCTGACCAGACACAAATATTTGTGCAACTATCTGTATGTATATAATGCAATACACACAAAATGCAATGAACTTGTACACGTTGACACGCATTTTTTTATGTCTCCCTATCCTCATAATCAAATACGTCCCCACTTCCTTGGGCTGTCCAAAAACTAATCAATTCCAACTATAAACCAAACCCAATTACATTTTGTTCTTTATTTTTAGTGGTGTGTGCAGAGTATTTTTTTTTAAATATAAAAATCCCATAATACCAAAACGATGATAGAAGTGAAAATTCACAAGATCAAAAATAGACAAACGACGCGTGGTAGTTAACTCGTATGTTCTAGAGATTTGCCATTATCTTTTGACAATTGTCACAACTTTATATATCTACTTTGAAAATTCTTATAAATATTTTTTATTTATTTATTTATTTTTTTTTCCTCTAAAACCATCTCCAACCCAACTCTAAATCTCATTCTAAAATAAAATTTAAAGCTAAATTCTCTCCAACCCCACTCTATATCTTACTCTAAAATAGAATAATTAATAGGATTATTCCAAATATAGAATAACAAATAGGTTTACTCTATTTTTTTAGTTATCACTCTATTTTAGAGTAAAAGATAGTGTGGCATTGGAGTAAAACCCAACTCTATTATAGAGTTACTCTAAAATAGAGTAAAAAATAGAGAAATGGGTTGGAGATGCTCTAATAGATTTTATTAAGAAAACTTAAACATGATACAAAACCGGATTAACCGGAAGCAAAGTCCGAAAGTTTAACGGGAAGCAAAGGCCGAAAGTTTAACGGGAAGCAAGGACCAAAACCAGAAACAAAAGCATTAGCAACAACAAAGCTAGACCCAGCCTAAGTAGAGAACATCAAAAACCGAAGCAATGACCACAACCAAAATCTTCCACCAGAAAACGATGCTTCATACCAAAATTGCAAGCTTTACCCATCCATTGAAGAACCTTTGACATAAACTTCCCGAAAGAGCCATGGGAAGAAATTCCTCCTATACAGATGCAAGGCTACCACACAAATCAAGGGTTTTATAGCTCCATAACCCGACAAGACAGAACTTTGAAACGAATTTCAAAAGAATCTTAACAATTCTTCCGGATGCGGCGATGTCGAATGACTAGAAACGCCTAGATAGGAACTTTCAAACAGATCAGATCTCGATTATATCTGCTACGTAGAGATAAGGAGTGAAGACGATCCACACCGGAGGAGCCTTTCTCAGATGACTGAGAGCGACAACAGATCGAGCCGGTAGAGATCCAAAGAATTCCAACCGAGAGAGAAAAACCTGCAAGCAAAGACACAAATCACCCAGATCCAGGTCGATCTACTACTAAGGCCGACGTAACCAGCAAACTAAACAACAAAAAGCAAGAGAGGAAGGAAGCAAAGATATAGATCTTGAAAAACTAGGTCTAAAAATAGATCTAGATCTACCGAATCTACAGAACCCACAACTTCAAAACGAGCAAAGGAAAGAGAAGAGCAAGAGAGAAAACACAAAACCGGACCGACATCGGAGCTGTGAGAGCCTCCATCCGTCGGCCGGTGAAACAAGGAAGAGCGGCGAGGGTTTTCTCTTTCGCAAGGGAGAGAGAAAAAAGCGTTTTAGTGATTAAATATTTTTTATTTTAACAATTGTTATAGAACTTTTTGTTTTTTTTTTTTTTTTTTCCACATTTTGTTTTTTAANNNTTTTTTTTTTTTTTTTGTCCACATTTCGTTTTGTAACGAAAGCCCATTTGAAATGGGCAACAGCAGCAAAGTACAAATATTTGAGCACGAGGCCCAGACTAAGCCCACTATTTTACAATTGTTATAATAAGGTATCATACAATGGAAAGAACTGAAATACAGAAAAAAAAAAGATCATTCAAACAAAGAAAATTATTTACTTTAAACCAATTAAACACAGGAACATACTCTCTCGTTACTCAAAACAGGCTTCACACCGAAATATATAAAGAAAAGACGGAAAGAAAAACGCATCAGAAGAAGTAAACTAAAAGATATCGACCGGTAAGGCGAGCAAATTTTAAACTGAAATATATTGTCATGACAGTTACGCATTCAGATATATAATCCATCTTCAAAAGGACTCTGAATTTAGCAGATGCTTTCTTGTTTCCCCACAAATCATCCAAATAACAAAACAAAAGTTTCTCTCATTAAGACTCTGTATCTCAGTGTCTCACTATCGAAGCCTATCTCCATTTGTAAATCTTTTAGCTAATTTGACACATTTCACATAAGTAAATACGGTAAAGAACTAAAGACCCAATCACAAACATAGAACTTTTTAGATTTTTTGTGATCATTTCGTATTTTCTGGGGGATAAATAATAAACCTGATTGTCTCTCTTGTATATCAAAATGATAAGCCCAAGAGATATAATAAATATACGGCCCAATTAATGAAGCCCATTTACGACAGCTGTTTGGCAAATCGATTAAAATTTTCTCCCTCGTCATGCCTTCTCTTCCTCTCGATTGAGTAAACCCTAGTTTTTGGCAATCGCAGACAGACAGTATGAATCTTCCGTCGGTGACGTCAACTTCGGCGTCGACTGATGCAGCGGCGAATTCCACCGAGAGATGCGATGATTGTGGCAGCCGAGACTCCTGGGTCATACACACAGCTCGCCTCCGTGGCACCCTCCGCTCCTTCTGCACGCATTGCCTCCTCCGCAACCATCCGGCATCGTTTTGTCCCTCCTGCTTCGCTTTCTACGATTCTTCTCCGCCGCATCCTTCCCGCCGCGTCTCCTGCTCCAATTGCCTCTCCTTGACTCACACCCAATGCGCCTCCGACGCCAAATCGACCTCTTACCTCTGTCCTCCTTGCCGGAACCCTAGCTCCTTCTCCTTCTTCCGCCCCATCATCGGCACCAACGGCGCTCGCTCCGTCGATAAATCCCTCTCCGAAGCCTTTTTCTGCGCCGCTAAGATCGCCGCCTCTTCCATGAACAAGGCCGTCTCCGCCGCTAAATGCGATGCCGAACGGAGAGGACGAGAGGCGGCCTTGGCGAGAAAGAGAGCGCGCGAGGCTCTCGAGGACGTCGTCACGCTCGACGGGAAGGAGAAGGCAAGGTCGGTCATTCCGAAGCTCAAGGAAGCCTCCCTTGAGGTCTCCGCCAATCGAGATCAGAAACCGAAACTGAATCCTGCATCGAATGGCGCCGTGAAGGAGACAGAGAGCTCTGCTACCATTACCACCAATCCGGGTCAAATCAAGAACAATGGAGGCACGGAGAAACAGAGCCCGGTAGTGGCAATGGCCAGAGTTAAGCTGGAAGGTGATGCTTCTAAATGAAATCAATCTCAAAGTATCATTTTTTCAAAGACAAGTATTAATAACCGTCTTCTGATCAAAGAAGCTTCAAGCTGCGCAGATTCTGGTTCGAGTTCAATGTAGATTATGTAAGTGATCTCTTTATTATTATTTTTCAGCTTTTTTGGATCGTTTACTCTGTGTAGGAATCAGTGGAACTGTGAAGTGTTGATTTCTAATAATTGCTTCCTCCTATTGTATCTGCGTCTGACAAAAGCCACTGAAACATAATCTGGTGATGGATTTTTTTTTTTTTTTTTTTTTTTTTTAANTTTTTTTTTTTTTTCATTATACGGTTTTTGGAATGATGTAGAGTTAGTATATTGAACAGTATGCGTAACGATGTTAGCTAGGGTCATAATCATAAGATTTTTTTACTATTGTTTTTCAATAACTAGTAAGAAAATGTCCAAAAACAAACAAAAACTAGTACGAACATTTATAATTTAGGAATTTACGAAATGCATAGATCAATAGTACATGCAATAAAAAGTGCGGAAAACAATAAAGGGGATCACACAAGACATTTCTCCTTGAGACTGAGAACAGTGTCTCTAAGGCTTGTTTCTGTAGGAGTGAATTCAATTCCCAAACTTTTCACTTTCTCTACACTTACTTTGTAAGTCATTGAATATGCATCAATGCCTTCACTCCTAACCAAAGAAAAGAAGAAGTTTTGTTAGGTTTTGTTATGTAGAACGAAAACATTATAATGACTTATAAATCAATGATAAAGAAAAAAAGAAAACTCACTTATCGGCAATGCACAAATCAGGAACAAATTCGCGCAAAACATTTTCAATGTCCTTTGTTGTCACGATCGGACCATCAATGATATATCGGCCATTGGCTGAAGGAGTTTCGAGTGCCTTGACATGAGCTAGAGCAACATCTCTCACGTCCACGAACCTATGATATCTCCTTTTAAAAGAGTTCTTACCATTTATCAAATCTACAATCACATCTACTGAGAAATTAAGAGTTGGCTGTAGGATTGGTCCACTAACGAGTCCTGGATTCATTACGATCAAGTCGATGTTGTTGGCCTTGGCAAACTGCCATGCTGCATCTTCCGCCAAAGTCTTTGAGAGTATATACCATTGCTGGATAGGACAAACAAAAAGGTAAGAAACAATGCGAGTTCTCACAACTCATTGATGTGTCAAAACACAATGTAAAGACCTTTTCCTCCTCACAAACACTTGGATCAGAGAAGGTTTTTTCATCTACTAAGTCGTTTGGTCCCAAGGGGGACTTGGGAGACAGAACTGCAGCCATGGACGATGTTACGATGACCCTCTTGACAGAAGACACTTTAGTGCATGTGTTTAGGACGTTAATAGTGCCCTTGACGGCTGGATCGATCAGCTCAGCCTGCAAGATCCAGAGTAACTATTAAGTTTCATGGATTAACTCATGTCCTTTATGTATTATTGTAAATGCTCTCTAATTTCAGTGGGATTCCTAACAGTAATCAAGCAAGTAAATTAGTAAGGATTGTGTTGGTCCGAACAAAGTGATATGGTTGACAAACCTGAGGATCATCAACAGTGAGTGTAACCGGTGAAGCGGTGTGGAAGACAGCCTCACATCCATCAATTGCGTGCTCAAAAGAACCTTCTTCTAAAAGATCTGCTTTGAATAATTTGAGTCTTTCTTTTGCGCCGTCAAGTGCAAGAAGATGATCTGTTTTCTTTTGATCCTCTGCAAAAAAAGAAACACATGTATATGTCAAAGTGCACTTCAAGATAAGATGAATGCTTCTTTAGTTTTATTCTTCTTTCACTTTGGTAATAAACATTAAGCCGTAGTTGCACTCCATCTATATCAGTTCATTTCAGTTGTCGTTTGTTGAAATTAGTCTCTTCCCATTTTCCATATAAAATTTTAAAAACAGAATTGAAAGTGAATAAACCTGTGTTTAGCTTTGGGTACGTTTTAGTATTTTTAATAAAATGTATTCTCCATATTATCAATCGCAAAAAAATTTAGTTGGCCCGAACCACAAAAACATAGTTTAGGATTGAATAAACTGTACCAAACCAACTCAGAGATGTAAAATCAAACTAGAACAAACCCTTAGTTGCTTTAGTTTTAGTTTTTTGGAAATATTTTCGCTGAACAGAACAGAACAAAAGTAAACAAAAAAGGAACTGAGACTCAACCCTTCACAATATAAAACAAAACCCAAAACTACTTTTTCTGGATTCGCTTTGGTTTGAAGAACTTTGACTTTTCAATTTGATTTTTTTTTTTATTCACATTTTTTTGGGTGCCAATTCTTGATCATGCCTAGAAATTTCTTCTCTTGGATTTTGCTTAGATTGTCACTTTTATCTTCAACAAAGACATCTAAGGAGAGAATAAACAGGATAAGAATAAAGAAACGAGAGGAGGAGGGAACAAACTTGGGTTTCGAACAGTGGCGTTGACGGTGTAGCCACGGAGGAGCAAAAGCTTGACAACCCAAGACGCTATGTAACCGGAAGCTCCGGTGACACACACCACCTTTCCTCCGCCGTTCATCTCTCTTCACTTTATCCGATTACTATGATTTGCGATTTGGGAGTGGTTGGCTTTAGTATAAACAAACTTTTATCTTTATGTATAGTTGGCATATATTTACACGCAATCACCTCGTTGAAGTCCACGTGTACAATTACGTAATCTCGTCTCCGAGACTCCGTCTGCCATATGTGGTTTTTATTGTTTTTTCCTTGCAACGCTACAGATATATTGCGCTAAATGATTTCCTTTAATCTTAGTAAATAATTTTTGTCTAAACAATCAAATTATTATTTATTATTATAAAATGCTTATACATCAATACATTTAAAAAAGTCTCCACAACTTAAATCACACCAGTATTACTAATTAATATATAATAAACAAAAACTGTAAATATATTAGTAGAATCATAAAAGACATTTTTCCTTGAGGCTAATAACAGTGTCTCGAAGGCATTGTTTTATAGGAGTGAACACAACACCCAAATTCTTCACTTTCTCCACACACACTTTGTAATTCATTTCAGTCATCTCACTTTCTCCATACCTAAAACAAAATCAAAAGATGTTTTGGAATATCGTTGATTGAATTTATGATGACAAGCAAAGATGAAAGGAAAGAGAACTCACGTATCAGCACGACACAGATCTGGAAATGACTCATGTAAAATCTCTTTAATGTCGTTTATCGACATACTTGGGCCATCGATGATGTATCTGCCATTGGCTGAAGGAGTCTCCAACGCTTTGACATGAGCAAAAGCGACATCTCTCACGTCCACGAACCTGTAGTATCTACTATTGAAAGGGTTCTTACCATTGATGATATCCACAATAATCTCTACCGAAAAATTAAGAGTTGGTTGCAAAAGTGGTCCGATTATAAATCCTGGATTCACCACGACCATGTCGATCCCGTTGTCTTTGGCAAATTGCCACGCTGCATTCTCTGCCAAAGTCTTGGAGAGTGGATACCAGAACTGAAGAGGAAAAGGAAAAAAAGTGTAAGAGAGAATCCGAACTCTCAAAACTGATAATATGTTAACAACAAAAATCCAAGGACCTTCATCTCCATGCATGAACCTGGATCAGAGAAGAAAGTCTCGTCCACCACGTCGTTTGGCCCCAAAGGCGGTTGACGAACAAGAACCGAAGCCGTGGACGATGTTACAATGACCCTTTTGACAGAGGAAGCTTTTTTGCATGTATTAAGGACGTTCATAGTTCCCTTTACGGCTGGATCTATCAGCTCTGTCTGATTTAAAAAAAAAAACCATATTTTAATAAATTTGCTTTAGGCCTTACTAAAATGTTAGAACCGGCTCTGCTAATTTATAGTAAATTTTAACATGCATATTCAATTTCCCACAACAAACCTGAGGATCCGCGACGGTGAATTTAACCGGAGAAGCGGTATGGAAGACAGCATCACAACCTTCGATAGCTTGCTCAAAGGAACATTCTTCCAAAAGATCTGCTTTGAACAATTTGAGTCTTTCTTTTGCACCGTCAAGTGCAAGAAGATGTTCTGTTTTCTTCGTGTCCGCTAAAGAAATATTTAACATATATATGTCATCAAAATGCAACTCTACGACTACTTATCATTGTCCTAGAGACAATTATTTCGTTTTTGTTAAAGGTCCAAAAGACAATTAGAAAATTCCATATTTGGTTTAAAAAGTAGGATAAGAAAACTAAATGTATGGTAAAATTTTGGGAATGACTAAAAAGTCATTCCTCAACAAAACACAGCAAAAGACCCAAACTAATCAAAGAAAATTCATTTTGAATGTTATGGATTTGGTGTTTAGGTAAAAAGACAGAGCCGAAAAAACAATAAAATTTGCATGATTCCGTCAGATTTTCAAATTAGATTGCGATTTGAATCTGTTGAGCTACTTTAATCACCCCTACAATTTGCAGTCTCGTGGCTTGGATAATATTTGTGTAAATGTTTTTATTTTCTCTCCTATGGAAAAATGTTCCTTTTTTTAGATAACTTTGCAGGGAAATGTTTAAAGAACGGAAATTTGGCTAGAGAGTATCTTTCGATAAATTGTAAAAAGATGATATTTAGAATATATAGAAAGTGGGAAGAGAGAGAATTGGGAACAAACTTGAGTCTCGAACAGTGGCCTTGACGGTGTAGCCACGGAGGAGCAAAAGTTTAACAATCCAAGAGGCTATGTAACCGGAAGCTCCGGTGACGCAGACCACCTTTCCTTCGCCGTTCATATCTCTTCTCTCTATCTGATAATAAATTGTTTTAGATGAATAGAAGAGAGATGTTCATTAGTAGGTTTTGTAATTTTGGTCAAGTACGTATGCGAAAATAAAATGAGTGGTCGCAAAGTGATAGAAGACATTTGTCTTCATCTTTTGGACTGTTTTACCGCGTGGAGGAGGGACTTGTACATCGCAATTATATGCGTTGATAGTACTTCATTAGTTTCATAGTTACGTCCACTTTTTGACGGTTCCTTAATCTTAAATGCTAGGAAATAGTTTATTTTTTTTTTCCTTTTTCTTTTCAACAATCAATATATTATTATGCGAGTTTAAATCCGGAATTATATGCCACAATTAACACAGCATACCGCATCAAAATATAATATGTTTGTGTTTCACGTTTTTTATTACAATTTTTAAATATGTTTGGCAAAAGAATTTAAATATTGAGTTTTCTAAAATTTGAACAATTTTTTTTAGAGAAATTCCTCTCAATACCACACAATCAAGTTTTGTGGATACAAATATCATACAAGGATAAAAGTTCCACTAATACCATTAGTGATCAATGATAAAGATTTTTTAACCCTTATTCTAATTAACTTAAAAAGAAAAACAAAAAAAAAATTCTGGTTCGTCGACCACCACTTCCATTCTTTCACAAGCTCCATTTTTTTTTTATGAACACGAAATTCAATTTAAATTTCGACCACCACTTCCATCATCAAGATTGCGAGCTTCTCCTCTGTATTTGCGTTTGAAGGCTCACGATTTCAATTCACAATCATCACGGAACATTACGATCATCACGATGAACAATTCACGGACCATTGCGTTTGAAGGCTCACGATCGGACTCGAATTGAAGGATCACAATCGGGCTCGGGATTGAAGTCTCACGATCGGGGCTCGGGATTGAAGACTCACGATCGAACTTGGGATTGAAGGCACAATTGGGCTCGGGATTGAAGGCTCTGGTGCATTCGTATTTGCGATTGAAGGCTTAGAACTGGGTCAAACTGAAATGTACATTGTCAACCTCAATCAAATTTGAATTTTGTAAATTTGTGTGAAATGTTTTAGGTACATATGTGTAAAATTGACCTTGAGCCTTGTGTGTAATTTGAGAAAACTAAATTGAAATATATATGCTTTTGGTACATGAATGATCCATGTAATTGAGCATTGTGTGAAATTTGACAAAAACACTTCGAAATACACACTTTTGGGCATACATCTAGATGGTTTTTGTAATCATCTAGCTTTTCTTGATGTGAATTATGGCTTGCCATGTTGTCCTTTTTTTGTCACAGCTTGGTGTCTACTGTTTTTTTGTCCCTATTAAGATGATTCTACTTTATTGCTAGATTGTTGCTGACTACAATATTTTCTTAAACCTACACTTTATTTTCAGGGAAAGAATGGTAGAAATCTGTTATGTTTGTGGAGTGTGGATTAAAAATGAAAATCTTCAATGGGAATTTTTGGTTGATGATAGCAAAGGAAGTTCACTTTGTGAGGTAGATGAGAACATTATGTACACGGACTTAGTTGAGATGCTTATAGAAGATTTTGGAGTTGTTTGCTCAGTAGAAGATCAAAATATTACACTTAGCTATGGACTTCCATCGGTGATGAAAGATTGTCCACCGATGTATATTCGGAATGATCGCCAATTACGGACTTTCATCAATAAAGTAAAAGGCAATCCTGAACTATATCGCCTATGTGTTATGGTGAGTGATATACATAACAAAATGAGTATTCTAATACAATTTTCACATGTTTTAGTGTTTACTCATGTGTCTGAACGATTTAGGAAGGTCTTCATAAATACTTATAAGACATTCCTAAATCTGAATAAAACCTTCCTAAATATTGAATTCCAATAGGGATTATCATTTTTTGGCTCAAATAATATTTTTTTTTATATTAAACTGATTTCATTTATCTTAGGTGAGTGACAAGAATGTCGAAAGTAACACTCAATCAAAGACCGTCCAAAGTGAAGATAATTTTGATGTGGAGAAAACTCCTCACACACTTGTGTTGCGAGGTTTAAATAGCGTCTCAAGTGTAAACGAATCAAATATGAATGAAAAACAATAGGTACCATAATCTTTATAATTATTCTACCACACTTTCACATGTTTGAAGTGTCTATTCACTGTGTCTGGACTATTTAGGAAGGTCTTCCTAAAATTTAGGAATGTCTTCCTAAATACGTAGAAAACCTTTTTTAAATCTGCATAAACCCTTCTTAAATTTTGATTTCCAATAGGGATTCTCATGTCTTGTTTCAAATAATAATGTTTCTTATATTAAGTTGCTTCCTTTGTCTTAGGTGAGTGACAAATGCAACCTGATTGCTTATGAGAATGTCGAAAGAAACACTCAATGAAAGACTTTACAAAGTGGAGATAGTTTTGATGCGGATAACACTCGAAGCATACATGTTTTGCAAGGTTTACATGGTGGTTCATATGTAAATGAATCTATTGTGCATTGGAAACAACAAGTATTATAGTTTGTACAATCAATCTTACACGTTTTTACATGATTTACTTGTGTCTGCCCGATTTAGAAAAGTCTTCCTAAATACGTGAAAGACCTTCCTAAATCGTATGGAAAACCTTCCTAAATTTTAAATGCCAGCAACGACTTATGTAACCCTTGCTCTTTCGATATCAAGTTTCTTTCATTTGTTTGAAGTTTCATCTAACCATTTGTGTTTATGTATCTTTGTAGGACTTTCATCACCGAATAAGTGGAAGTGACATGTCAGTTTCTATAGCATACAATGGTACATGTTTGACTTCTAGAAAAGAAACCCATCCAAATCTTTTGCATCCTGCTCCAGATCCTCCTCCGGTTCCTATTGGTTGCTCACATTCCACTCGAGGGACTGATGATTTGCACGTGAGCAAATATTTCAAGAGTAAGGAAGAGTTGATGCACAAGATGAGAAAATGGGCCTTAGAGCGTAAGTTTGAGTTCAAGGCTCCTTAGTCAGACAAGTCAAGAGTGGTCTTAGAGTGCGTGGATGATAAATAATGTATAGTAATCTTTCCAGACGTTTTAGGAAGGAATTAAATATATTTAGGATAGCTTTCCTAAAACCTAAATTTATGCTTAATGGGTCTTATTTGCTTCTTATGTGGATATGCGTTATATTGGGTTTTGTCATAACTCGATTGAACATCCCATCCAAATAGACACTTAATGGGCCTTCTTTGCATGTTATGTTGCTATGGGTTATATTGGGCTTTGCAACGTCTTTATGCTTAATGAGCATTCTTTATGTACGTTTTAGGAAGAGTTTCAAATGATTTAGTATAGCCTTCCTAAATTTTTTAATTCTTTCCGAGAGATGTGAACCGAGCGATTAACATGTTTCACCTTGATCGATCTGGTGCTGGCGGGTACTTAATGGGTCTTTTTTACTTTTTATGTTGTTATGGGTTATATTTGTGCTTTGTCATGTCTTTATGCTTAATGGGCCTTCTTTCTATACGTTTTAGGAAGAGTTTCAAAGGATTTAGTATAGCTTTCCTAAATATTTGAATTCCTTCCGAGAGTTGTGAAACGAGCGATTAACATGTTTCGCCTTGATTGATCTGGTGCTGGCGGGTACTTAATGGGTCTTCTTTGCTTCTTATGTTTTTATGGGTTATATTTGGGCTTTGTCACGTCTTTATGCTTAATGAGCCTTCTATCTAAATTTATGCTTAATGTGCGTTCTTTCTATACGTTTTAGGAAGAGTTTCAAAGGATTTAGTATAGCCTTCCTGAATTTTTGAATTCCTTCTGAGAGATGTGAAACGAGCGATTAAATAGCATATATAGAACAAATTTTCCTAGTATAATCAGCTTTTTACATAAATTAACTAAATGCAGGATGAATAAAGAGAAGAAGAAGCACAGAGGAACGAATACAAAACTCATAACTTGTTATATTAAGTAACTAAATGTAGTTTAAGTTTCATGTCATCTCAATTCAGACTTCATCAAAACTCATAACTTGTTTTCTTAAGTCTGAAACGATTCTGACTGCAGAATCAGATTCCTCTTACATATATTCACTAAATGCAGGTTGAATAAGCACACGAAACCCAAAAGGCCAAAAACAAAAACAAAAAACGCACACAAAAACAAACACAAAGCTAAGAAACAATCTTATCCCAAAACTGTCGAAGAAATCTAGAAATTCTTAATTCATGTACCTTTGTTGGTTTCCATTTGGTGGAAACTGCGTTAATTTTAAGATAAACACTTATAAACCCTGTAAAAATTTGATTTGAGCGTGAGAGAGAGTGCGAGAGAGAGAGAGAGAGCGAGAGAGAGCAGGAGAGTGCGAGAGAGAGCAGGAGAGTGCGAGAGAGAGCAGGAGAGTGAGAGAGTACCTGTTAGAGATTTGAGAGAGAGAGAGATTTGGGATGCTCGAGATAGTTGAATCCGATTTTGGGATTTAGGGTTAAAGCTGATTTGGGGATGCTCGAGTTTGAATCAACCTCGAACCAAGATGATAGAGACGGCGAGCTTGACGGCGCAGCAAATCGACGGCGACGGTAATAACGGCGCAGAAAATCGACGGTGACGGTAACGATGGCGCAGCAAATCGACCGCTTGTGAACGGCGACGACTGAGTTGAACGCGACGCGAGTTTATTTTTTTTTTTGTCTTTTGTTTTTCTTTTTAATTAATCTAATTGGATTATTTCATTAAGGACTATTTAGTCATTGGACCTAAAAATTGTGGTATTAGTGGAACATTACCTCATTGGATAGTATTTGTGTCCACAAAACCCATTTTTATGGTATTCATGAGAATTGCCATTTTTTTTACTAGTATAGTAAAATTGAAATTTGAATGAATTTTATCCATAATTAGGGTACTTATTCTTTATAAAATTATTAAATGATTAAAACAATTTCAAAATCCTAGACATCATATTTTTTTCTCCAGACAAATTATTATTAGAACTAGAAATTACAAGAAAATCAAGCTATGGTCAGTATCATATAAGAAGGCACTTGTCCTTGAGGCTAACAATAGTGTCTCTGAGCGTTTCTTCTATTGGAGTGAACTCAATTCCCAAACTCTTCACTTTCTCCACACACACTTTGTATGTCATTTCATTCATCTCACTCTCTTCATTCCTAAAATAGAATTTAATCAATAAAGTTATGTTCGGTTTATATGTGGATTCAATATGAGTATACGTAAAGATGAAGGAAAAAGAGAACTCACTTATCAACACGGCACAATTCAGGAAATAACTCACGCAAAAGCTTTTTAATCTGTTTCATTGTTTGTATTCGGATCAACAATGATATATCTCCCATTAGCAGAAGGGATCTCGAACGCTTTGATATGAGCAAGTGAAACATCTCTCACGTCCGC
Source organism: Kernera saxatilis (assembly GCA_900406395.1). Classification (NCBI taxonomy): domain Eukaryota; kingdom Viridiplantae; phylum Streptophyta; class Magnoliopsida; order Brassicales; family Brassicaceae; genus Kernera; species Kernera saxatilis. Next base: position 32,051 of record OVAY01001170.1, read on the forward strand.
GAACCTGTAGTAAAAACTATTGGGAGGGATTTTACCATTGATCAGATCCACAATCACTCCTACAGAGAGATTATGAGTTGGCTGCAAAAGTGGTCCGATCACGTTTCCTGGATTTATTACGACCAAATCGATCCCATTTTCTTTGGAAAACCGCCACGCTGCATCCTCAGCCAAAGTTTTCGACAATGCATACCATTGCTGGAGAGTAAAAAAGAAAAGTAAAAAGTAAGAAAAGAATGCAGTTCTCATGAACTTGATGATAACTAGGTCAGAACATGATTCAAGAACCTTCATCTCCAAGCAAAAACTTGGATCAGAGAAGAAGGTTTCGTCCACCACATCGTTTGGTCCGACGAGGGGCTTACAACCAAGAACAGCGGCTGTGGAAGATGTGAGGACTACCCTCTTGACGGAGGAAGCTTTTGCGCACGATTCCAAAACGTTCATAGTACCTTTAAAGGCCGGATCGATCAACTCAATCTTCAAAACGTCAAAAACAGTAATAGTCAATTTAATACGCAAATTATTGTGTTCTAAAGGAAAAATTTGAAATTATTAGTGATGTCACCATCCAGATTCAAATCTGGTAAAAAAAGATATTGAAATAATGAATCAACGAACCTGATGATCTGCAGCAGTGAGTGAAACCGGAGAGGCAATATGGAAGACACCGTCGCATCCCTCTATAGCTTGCTGGAAAGAACCTTCTTCCAAAAGATCTGCTTTGAACAATTTTAGTCTTTCTTTTGCGCCTTCAAGTGTAAGAAGATGCTTCGTTTTCTTTGCATCCCCTAGAAAACAAAATTAAACATATATTCAGATCACAAAAATACTTCTTTCTTTAATTCTCACGAAAATGTTTGAACAACAGAATTTGATAATTCAGATGAAGATAATTGTCTTTCTATCACCAAACCTGGGTTTCGAACGGTGCCCCTGACGGTGTAGCCACGGAGGAGCAAAAGCTTGACAACCCAAGACGCTATGTAACCGGAAGCTCCGGTGACGCAAACCACCTTTCCTCCGCCGTTCATCTCTCTGTAATTATACTTGGTGGAATGGCTTTAGTTATGAATTTGAGCAACAACTACCTTTGTTTTATACAAGATCTAAATAAAAATGGTGAAATTAATGTTGCTTAAAAGAGTTATGTTGGTAGAATCTTACGAAAATTAATAGTGGATAATCTACAAATATATGTGTACATAGATTTCTAATTTTTAAAAAAATTTTTTACTGAGGAACATTATATACAATTCAATATGTTTACTGAGGAACATTATCTAAGACTTATCTCATTTGGCATTTCATACTTTGACATGTGTCAACTCTTTAATAATCTTTGCTTACCCCATAACTCCAATTTTTTTTATTAACAGAGTTCACTTAACTCTTTTCTCAACTCTTTGCGGGAAAATGAAATCGAACTCCAGTGTAAATGTCACATATATTAATTTTTAATCATTTGACTAAAAACATTTTCTCAAACCCATAACTCTAATTAATTTGGAGATTTATTTTTTGTTCAAATTTTTTACTTTTTAAATTCAGAAAACCATATAGAGCAAATTTGGTAATTAGTATTTTTTTTTTAATTATAATGAATTAATTGTGTATGTATATGCTACTACTACCGGTTCTTTGGAGAAGACGTGCGGAGTGTTTTGGTTTTTTAGCTCAGTTTAAGTTACTAGGAGTCATTTGCTTTTCCTTTCAAGTTTTCGTCTCGTCGGTTAAGTTTTTAAGTTTATTTTGCTTTAAGTATTGCATTTTGGCTCTGTGGATTTATTTGTTCCGCCGGCTTTTGGCTTTGGGCAAATGGGAAATCTACTGGTTATGTGTAATTTAAGACTTCGATAAATATTAATCCATAGATGACAAAAAAAAAAAGTAACAGAAAAAATTAAATGTTGAAGAAAGTAAATGTAATTATCAATATTGTAAATTTTTGGCAGTTTTAAAGAGATATTTAGAGATTTATACCCATTTACAAGATTTCCTTCAATACATTCACTTCTTTACAAAACTAACTATGGATTACTCTTATAGTTTATTTCACTTTCCTTCTACACAACACTACCTTTTACTAATAGATGACAAATAAATATATTATTAATACAATACAATACAAAAGTGAGTTAAAAGATCCCATAACTAAAATGTTTTGTTTTTGTTGCCAAAGAAATATATAGTTATTGTCTCTTTAGAGTAGGGCTAGACAAAAAATCCGAACCCGAAATCTGCACCCGAATCCGACCCGAAAAAAGAGAACCGAACCGAAATCGAACCCGACAAAATATCCGAATGGTTCTTAGACTTGTATATCCGAAAACC
>OVAY01001171.1:0-34376 GCA_900406395.1 Kernera saxatilis
TAAAATGTTTTGATTGGTTTTCAAATATTGAATTTTTAAATGATGTGTCAGTTTTTTCTAACACAAAATAGCTGATGTGTCAAAGTTGGAGAGATACACTTATGTTTTTATAGTATTGATTTGAGTTATTGACATCATCATCATATATTGGGAGTTGTGACATACAGTAAAGGCATAGAGTGAAATGTGGATTTACATGCAAATTATGCGATGTAACGATAGGATTAGAAACAGTTCAGTTGTGAATCAGCAATAAAAGCATTTAAATATTTTCATACTCCTTTGCAAATTTTTGTAAAATGCAAAAGTTAAACAGAAATTTGTTGGTCGTTATATTGTGTTGAACGTTACAGGTTTCTTGAATCTTCAAAATTACTTATATGTATTGTCTTCTTTTTTTTTTAGTATTTGTATGTAACGGGTGGGAATGCGGATTTCTTCTTGTTCGATTTGCGTTTACAATTTGCAATAAAACATGTTATCTTCACAAAAGAAGTGATAAAGCAATTACAACGTTTCTTTAGAAAAACAAAAACAAAATTCGAACATGTAAATCTGTGTTTTAAACAATAAAAATCTTAAACAGTAAAAATCTGAATTTAGCTAAAAGGAAATTATTTGAATTATTATTAGCATAGATATTAATAAATAAAAAATTACTACTTTGTAGATTTCGAATTTAAAAGAGAGTGCCAGGAGAGAAATGTGAACTCAATAGAAAAAACAAGTGAATAAGAAAGACATTGTTTCTTTCGGTCTCTTTCGAATCGGACTGCCAATCTTTGGTAAGGTTAATCACCGCAAAGTCCTATGTGTCCGAACTCGATACTTGCTTCTCTTTTAATTTTATTTTCTTTAAGTTTATTCCTCGTTCTCAAAACGAACATGCTGATGTATTAGCTAAACAAGCCTTCGGGCAAGGTGTTCTGAACCAAATTCCAATCTAATAGTATGAAAGGAAGTTTGCACACCAAAAAAAAAGGACAAAACATGTGAAGCAATGTGTATATTGGCTTTAAAATTTCTTGATTGTTCTGACAATATTCAAATTCAATCAAACAAATGATGTATTGACTCAGTCAACGATTAAGGTCTTGGACCTACTTGGTAATTCTGTAATTTGTTTTTTTTTTTTTTGTTGGTTTTAAGGTATCGAGAACTTTGCAAATGGGCTTCTCGGTTAAAGTCCATTCTAGCCCATATATATGATCAAAATTTGAACGGCTATTTTGTTCCTTTACTTTTTTTTTGTTATTCGGTATAGTTTTAGTTTAGCCGTTATAACTTACAACGTAAAATCCTTCCTATTTATTAGCATAAAGCTCAAGATATCAACGAGCATCTTCAAAAGCTTGATTCCTCCTACCCAATCGGTATAACACTATAACTTATGAATTCCATCTGTTACTCTATATAATTGAAATATTATACCAAAATATTGTCCAATGCAAAATAAAAACAGAACTATAGTATTTTTAAAACAGCGAACACTTAGATTAATAACCATCGAGGGATATAATATTACACTCCAAATCAAACCACCGTCATAATAATTAAATTCACAAGAAAGTATAAAATCAATGCGAAACAGACCAATAACAATTATTGCATATTCAACAATTGTTGTCCCAAAAAAGCAGTTAAGTCTCGTTTTTTTAGCTCTCCATCCACCTCAGAGATATTTTTGCGGGAACCACAATGTATGTTTGAAAACAAAAAACTGAAATGTCAAATTTATAAATTTGTTTTCTATTATCAAAGAAGCAATTTCGTTAAGCTTAAAATCAAAGTAAAAATTTCAGAAAAGAAAATCTGAAAATATCTGTAAAATGCTACCCAAAATTGCTTCTTCGTCTGTGGTTAATACTTAACAGTAAAGATAGATTAGATCCTCTTAAAGTAAAAAAGAGTTGAAAAACAGTCAAAAGAAGCACACCGAGAAAAATGTGAGTGAAGCTTCGATTTTTATTCCGCGAAGAAGAAATCAGGAAAGTGGGCCCACCATTGGTGAGTCGTTTGGTGTGATATTGGGCCCCACTATATGTACACATGGGCCACTTTAATTAACGTTCGGTTTCTTTGACCTTTAATTTACGAATATTTCCTTTCTTGCCATCTCATTTTCTTTTATGATTCTTTTTCGCCATCTTATTTTCATTTTGTGTTCTTCTAATTTATGAATGCTATATTTATTTATTTTTAAAATAATTCTGTCACAACTTTTAACAAAGGCCAAAACCCTGCTTTTCTTTTTACCTCAGTGGTCGCTGACATCGAAGCTAAAAAGAAAAGCTATACATATGGTTGTTATAAAAGCAAAAGCAAAAGCAAAATTCTCACTATCTATTTATTTTCTTTATAATTTAGTAAATTCTTCATTGTGCTGGTCTTCATCCATAATCCAATAAGCTACACAATGTTCACTGAAAAAGATAATATATAAAATTTTACGAACCATGAAACAGATATACGTGTAACGTATCTATAAAAATAAAATATTTTAAAAACCAACCGTTTTGTATTTTACAACATACTTTTTTTTCTTCTAAATGGGTGAAAAAAAGGAGTGGTAAATGTACACGTCAGCAGCATAAATCACTGACGGCAGGGGAATAGACGGAACTGAGAGTGCCGTTACGGAATGCTCCGTCGGATTTCAGTGTGGTTGCGTCACAGCTCAGAGGGAATAATGAAAACAATCTAACTACTATAATATTAAACGCTCACTGTAAAAACGCAGCCGTTTTAATAAAAAGGAAAATGTACGTAGTATGACACGGCGCCGTTTCTTTCCCAAGTGATTGTTGTTTTATACCGTGTGAAAAGGAGCGAAAATTGCAGAAACATAGCAAAACCCCAGATTTTCTTCCAACAAGACCAAACTTCGAACTCAACGAGAACAAAAAACTAAAAAAGGCAAATATAGAGATATTCACAAAATTTCTTCTTTTTTTTTGTTAATATATATATGTCAGACAGCATTTTCCTCTGTCTTTTTCTCTTTGTGATTTTCTCTTCTTCTGGTTTGGTTTTTCCGAGAAAATCAAAGCTGAAAAAAGAGGGGATCGAGTAGCACGAGAGAAGCTAGACCCAACCAAGAAGAAAGCTCTGAGCCAAAGTTTCAGTTTTTCTTTCTGGGTAATTTTCTCTATCTGACGTTACTGGGTTTCCGTTTCCTTCTGAGATAAGTGAAGAAAGATGGCTAACTCGACCAAACTAAGGCTAGTTCGTTGCCCAAAGTGCGAGAATCTCTTATCAGAGCCCGAAGATTCTCCCTTTTTCCAGTGCGGTGGCTGCTTCACCGTTCTTCGTGGTAACTTCTTCACTCTTTTTGAGTTCCCAGAAAATCAACAATAAATACCTAAATTTGTAGGATATGATGAGTGTGCTTTTGATGGAATCAATGTAGACAAATTTTCTCGTTTTAGCTTACGTTCGAGGTTTATTAGCTTCTGATCTGGTTTTTTTGATTCAGTTAAGTAGTTTTTTTTTTTCTTTTTCAAATGTGCCCTGAAGAGGTTTTGATTTACATACAGCCAAAATCAAGGAGCGTGAAGCAGATTCGGTTTCAGACAAGTCTTTGGAAGATAAAGCCAAACCAATTTCAGTCAACTCTAGTAGTTCCCCAGAAAAAGCAATTGCGGATTCTAGCGAAACGTCATCTGACTCTGATGTTCCATCAAATTCTGCTTCTTTGAGACACCACCAAAATGTTCCAGTTGATGTTGAGAGTGATCCTTGTTCAAAAACAAAAGCTTTTGATGCCGGTAATAGCTCTATCTTAGGGGATAAAGATGACCCGAAATCTCAATCGGGGAGACAAGATTCGGGTTTGGATCGGTTTAGGAAAAGAACAACCAAGAGATGTGATTCTGAAGGTGTCATCAACAGATTATCCACTTCAAAGTATCCTTGTGATGAAGGCACTTCTTCTTCTACTAACTACTTTCCAGATTCATTCCATGAGTTCCAGAAACATTTGAAAGGTCAGAGCAATGAAGCAATCGAGCAAGACCGAGCTGGACTTCTGAGACAGTTGGATAAGCTCAAAGAACAGCTTGTTCAGTCTTGCAATGTGGCTGGTGAGAAACCTAAAGACCAGGTTCCTTGTTCTTCGTCTTCCACGGGGTTGAACAAGGCGCCTCCAATGCGGCTTTTCAGTTCGGGAAATCATGCTCCTGCTGGTCCTTCCTATTACCATCAACATGAACCGCAATTTCCTTACAACAACAGCAATGAAGTCTCTATGCACCATAGTCTGATGTATCCCAGTTATGGTGACCCTCACAGATTCCAGATGCAAGGAAGAGGTCCTCATCCGCTGCAACCATCTCATCCGTACTTCTCGGGACAATATGTTGGTAATAATAACAACGGTCATGATCTCTTTGACGCATACCCACAGCAAAACGGGCATTTCCATCACTCATCTTGCTCTTGTTACCACTGTTATGATAATAAATATTGGCGTGGTTCAGCGCCGGTGATCCCTGATGCACCCTATAACGCCGGTTTTTATCCTCATGAGAGCGTAATGGGTTTTGCTCCACCTCATAATCCTAGAACCTATGGTTCTCGTGCTCTACCTCCTCATGGAAGATGGCCTAGTAACTTCAGTGAGGCACAAATGGACGCTCTTTCACGGATTCGTCCTCCAAAAGTTGCATTATCAGGCGGATCTCGACATATCCGTCCTTTGGCAGGTGGTGCTCCATTTATAACCTGTCAAAATTGCTTTGAGCTTCTGCAGTTGCCAAAGAAACCAGAGGCTAGTACAAAGAAACAGCAGAAAGTGCGATGCGGAGCATGCTCATGTTTGATAGATTTATCTGTTGTTAATAACAAATTCGTTCTCTCGACAAACACAGCTTCTACGAGACAAGCAGAAGGTCGTGTAGCTGCTGATTACACTTCTGATGACTATGATCTTCTCGGTTATGTGTTTCATTCGTTGGATGATGAACCAAGAGATTTGCCAACTGCTCCGGGGGTGATCTCAGACAAGTCTCAAGATATGCAAAACATTCATTCTCACTCCGCTAGCCTTTCCGAGGACGAGCTAAGCTCAGACAGTCTAACAGCTAAACCACTTGCTCAAGCTCAAGATTCGCCTCTTCACGACAACTTTGTTGATTACTCTTCAATCAATCATGACCGGTCTGGAGCAGGTAGCCGAAGCTCTCGTTCAGAACATGACAAGGGCACACTGAGCAAGACAACAGCAATGAGACAGAACTCCATGAAAGAGGTTTCACTTGCAAGTGAGATGGAAGTTTCCTTCGATGACTACCTTCATCACAACAGTGGAGTATCTAAAGATCACCAGCAAAGATCCAAGAAGAACGGATTCGCGAGCATTGTGAAGAAAAGCTTCAAGGATCTGACAAAATCCATTCAGAACGACGAAGGGAACAAAAGCAACGTTTCGGTAAATGGACATCCTTTAACAGAACGTTTAACGAGAAAAGCAGAGAAGCAAGCCGGAGCCATTCAGGCAGGAAACTACTGGTAAATATTGAGAACTCGATTCCACTCTATGATGATAATCTTGTTCATGACTGTTAATGTGTTTTGGGGGCATTCTAGGTACGATTACAGAGCTGGATTCTGGGGAGTAATGGGAGGTCCATGTCTTGGAATATTACCGGTAAACAACAATTCTGTTATGTATTCTCTCTTATCAATAAAGCTTACGAAAAGGCGAAATCTTTCTTTCTGTTGCAGCCATTCATAGAAGAGCTGAATTACCCAATGCCAGAGAACTGCGCGGGTGGCACCACTGGAGTGTTTGTGAACGGAAGAGAGCTTCACCGTAAAGACTTGGACTTGCTTGCGGCTAGAGGTCTTCCTCAAGACAGAGATAGATCCTATATTGTTGACATTACGGGTAAAGTCATAGATGAAGACACCGGTGAAGAGCTCGATTGCCTCGGGAAACTCGCCCCGACGTAAGCTCTTTTACGTCACTTCTTTTGGCCTAGTCTTCTTTGTGTGAAGAAAGTTTATGTGATCTGGATGGTTTGTTGATGGTATAGGATTGAGAAGTTGAAGCGTGGGTTTGGGATGAGACTTCCAAGGAGAGCTACGTGAAGGAAGATATGGAGAGAGATGTTCGTTTAGCCGACTACAAATTTGTTAAGAACATAATGATAAATAACGAATGAACTAATGAATTTAGATTTGGTGAAACTCAGGGTTCGTTATGTATATGCTGGAATTGCAAAATCAGAAGGAAATTTAGAAAGATTACTTTTCTCACAAACAACATTACGAAGAAACTACTAGTGTTAGCTTTCTTTATATTGTAGAAGATGAAGATTTTTAATAACGTTTTGTTAGATATTGAATATCTTATCCATTGTAAAACATCATTTATGATTTTGTAATTAATTATTAAGCGAAGTATTTCTATATCTTTATCAGCTTCGTTATTTATGTTGGTCGTTGAACAATTTAGAAGTTGTCTATTATCTTTTTACTAGCAATTCTTGGATTTTTTTTTTTAGTGTTGTAGATTTTTTTGATTCATTTGAATTAGTCTACCATTAGTTGAGATATCATTTACACTGAAATTTTTTGTCAAGGAAATTCAGCAATATATTCTTTCTTTCCTAAAATGCATTCAGGAGTCCAAAATATCTTTAGTTTTAATATTACCTCATCTAGTTTCGAAAAATATCCTAAAATACCATCATAAGTATTTTTAAAAAAAATATATATATTCAATGATCAACAAGACATTAGAAATATGACTTCTCTCATAAACAAAACATTATGAACATTTAAGTCTCTTTTTCAGGTTTGGAGTAGTTAGGAGTGTATAATTAATCACGAGACAACCAATCATTAAATCTTTGGTTCTCTTTTCTAATCTATGTCTTTTATATCAAGTGCTTTTATTTTGTTAATCATTCTCAAAAGTTTTAAAAAATCAATTTAAAACCGATAAGATGATATAACAAATCTACAAGTAAATTAATAATCCATACAGTAATAATTTAAAACAGTAAAGCAGAGCATCCCATAATTTAAGTAATAATTCATAAACTCCAGTTTATTTTTTATTTTCAGCAGACATAAAGAAGTCTTTTGGCGAAGACTCTTGTTCAAGAACCGAATCTTTTGTGAAAAAATAATCTCTGGGAAAAGTTAACCGCTGAGCCGAAATGATCTGAGAAATACAGATAAAGCCCAAAAGATGAAGACACCGGTGATTTGTTGACATTACGGGTAACTGCTTAGCCAGTCGCCTTCTCAGCTTCGACTCTTCCTAATAGGGCGGCGATCGATGCGTGTGATAGAGACCGGAAAAGCCTTTGAGTCGGAGGCGGCGGAGGAGTTAGGGTTCAGTTTTGCACATGTTAGGAAATACAGAGGCTTTTATTTCTGCGAGTATTTAAAACTACTTTACTAAAACTAAAAATTCTACAAAACTAGACGTATTTATTACATCTTCGACCAATCATGACTTAAATCGAGAATATTTCCCAAACAAGAGAAGTACGAATCTTCCCTTGGCGAATTTGCGACAGAAACAGAGTCAGGCAACAACTCGTTGGTTATTCCAGATTCTGATGTTGCCGGAGACAGATTTTCAATCAGATTTTCCCACTCGGAAAAATCAACTCCCGTTTCGTGATTTGAGAATGAAAACGTCCTGAAAATCTCCTTCTTGTCATCCACATCTTTGAGGCTTAACATCAACTCTTCGGATTTTATCTTTTTGGATTGCTCTGTAACATATAGCTTAGTTCCTCTGTTTCCTTCTCCTTCGGACACAGAAACAGAGTATTTGGTTGTCGATGGAATGACGTTACATGTGTGACTCTCTAGATACTTGACATCGTAGCACGAAGGATCTGTCTCGGATTTTTGGACTTGCTTCACCGCTAAACAACCTCTTGTGAATCGATGTGTACATCTATAATATCCTCTGCATTAACAAAACAGAGGAAATTTTCAAACTTTTTTGGCAATGTCCACACAAAGAAAAACAATCGAAATTTTTTTAATGATTATTTACCTAGGGTTCTTGGATCCATGAATATCCTTCTGGCCATATTTTCTCCAGCAGTAACCATCATCAAGAGAAGTTCCTTCTTGTCCTGTTCCAACACAAATCTTAACTTTCTCGGTCTTCTTCTTCCTCTCCGATATTCTCCTGCAGATCGGGAAATAAACACGAAAACAGAATCAGATCAATGTCCTGAAGCTCAAATTCAAAACTGAATCACACACAAAAAAAAAATCTCTCTTTTACCTCTTCTTATAACTCTGATCCATTCTCTCGGGGCTTCTCTTAAGAGTTTTCTCATCAAGAATCAGCATAGCTATTGCATTTTCGTAAGAATGGAGGATTCCAGAGATCAAACTCTTGTTTAACTCCTTGGAAGAAAAATGGTTTTTCAAATTGTTCATCAACCGATTCGCTAATTCTTTCCCTTGCTCCAGCTCGTTAATCACAAGCTTTTCTTCCACCAACATCTCTTCCTTCATTACCATATCTGAGAAGCTCTGCTGAGTTTGATGAGATATGAGCTTTGTCTCTAAGTGTGTGTATGTTTTATAATATGAACATACATATATATATATGATGTGCGTCTGTGATTTTGTTCTGTTTTTTCTTTTATTTCTTTTTCTTTTTTCTTTCTCTTAAAGCTTAGGCGAGAAGTTGTGGGGAAAAGAGAAGGATGTTGGAGAGAAATTAACAAAGGTACTTTCTTTCTGTTTTTTTTTTACTAATTTGACTCCTTCAAACCTGTTGATATCGTTATAGAACGAATATATATATTTATCATTCATTAAACTATCCATTGGATAAAAATAAATAAGTTAGGCCAAGAATATTTCAAAACTCTCCACCGCGTTATAAGGTATTTTTAATGACGCAAGATTCGTGATGTCATCTACTTTTATCATTTCGTCTCGAATTACAGAAGGTCTCATTTTAATTACCTTTTTTCTTACATTCGAATTCGTCTCTTTCGCTTTAATTGTTTGCCTGTTCGTTAAAATTCATTTTAGCCCAAAATAAATACTTCATGTAATGTAAGCAAGGATTTGTGGGGTTATGTAAATATTATTGTACCCTAAAAGTATATGGAGAATTAGAATCTAGTGTTGGCTTTCTCGTTCACACGATGAAATGATAGTGACGTGTTCACATGTTATTGGTGGTAGAGTGATATGATTAACGTCGAAATCATGATGGTGTTTTGACCAATAGTGTCGTGTGATCGAGAATCGTTTTACTATTTAATTTTTTATCGATTAATATTATACCATATTTAGCATAACGCAATTGTAAATCACATTTTAAACATAATATATACATATATATATATATATATATATTGATAAGAATTGATAATCTCTATCTAATCATGTATTTATTTAGTAGTTATAGACTTTTTTTTCCCTTTTTTAGTTTAATTGTTGTTAAACTGAGTACTTAGGTTTTAACAAAAAAAAAACTGAGTGCTTAGGTGCTGCTGCTAATCAGTGCGGGTTAAACGTAATTAACTATGGCAGAAATTAATTGTAGCATCAAATTAATTGTCTAAGCTAGAGATTAGATAATGTAAGTACAGTGCCCGAGAAGTGGCATCTACATGACTACATGCAGTCATGCACATGGCTTTTTTCTTGTACAAAATAAAAGATAATCATGATTAATTAATAGTGAAAATCAGCCTATGGACCAGGCATATATATTCTTTGTTTAATTTACGATAACTATTCGGTATTCACAACGTATATCACCAATCAAATACGCGTTTGCATCAAAGAGAGCCCTGGAAAACTTTTCACATCGAGATCATAAGCTCTTTTTTCGTATAACTTTATAAGATGGTCAATAACTTAGTGTGTTCTAAATCAACAAAAAGGTTCACCGAAGAAATTTGTTTCTCTTTTTCTTTTACGTGCTACACGAAGGAAGGACTGTTAATTTCGGCAAGGATTTTTTCATTTTTTTCAAATTTTGGAAAAGAGTTCCGGCAAGGATTACGTTTCCAACACTAAAGAACATGGATCGTCTTGTGTATCCATGAGTCGTATAATACAAACATCGAACAAATTGCCTTTGGGATAGAATAACACTTGAGTGATATATATACAACAACGTATATATATTAATGGTAGATAAAAAAAATTATGATTTGTGAAAAAAAAGGAAGTTTCGGCGAAGAGGAAGTCGAAAATGACATGAACTTGCTTTTTCTTTCAAAGTTAAAAAAAAAACAAACAAAAGAGCCGCGTGGGTCCTATAGGCCTCTCTCTCTATCGATTTTGTTATCCCTATTCCCACGTCATGCCAAAATCATATTTTATTACATTTTTTATATAGATGTTTGACAATCCACATTGATCGTGGTCTATAATGATATAACATAAGTTTGCCAAGAATTGTCTTTCTTTTATTTATGGGAGTTCGATTTTCCTCTTCTACAATATGGTTAATGAGTTAATAGATCAGTCCGTTGTGGTCCAAAACAAAAATAAAATTTTTTAAAAATTATCAGTCGATGTCTATATCAATGATAGATGATGCATAATTTCAAAAAGTATTAAAATTTGCAAACGATATACGTTCCAGTTAGGGATTTTGTAGATTTTAGGGGATCTATAATTACGTTTGTTAATTTGTTATGCACGACCGCGTCATGTTTGGAAGTAAAAAAATCTCGATACAAGATCTAATCTAGGGTTGAGCCTAAAGGTACATATTAAATTCATCACTTTTTTTTTACTGTGGATAAGCCCGCATAGCTATATTAATAATACGTTACTTTGGAACTATTAATTAAATAAGTCATGCATCTTCACATCTTTGTTGGATTTTTTGCGTATCTAAAGGTTTTCCCAAGCGTTGGTCACGGGCAAATGTAATCACGATCCACAATGACACGTGGACGTGAAGAAACATCGTAGTATTTTCATTAGATTCGTCTTTTCTAGTAAAGTTATCAGGTTTTTTTCAGCGTCGTTTTGCAGAAATAAATTTATTCCCGCTAAACGATCTCATACATATACAATATGGTTTGGATTATACAAATGGTGTATTAATATATATCGAAAATGATACTAGTGGTCACTGTAATGATTGATAGTTGAATCTATGATTTACGGAATCTTTTTACTCTACGAAAAATACAAGTGAAAGCGGTTGGAATAAGACAGATAGCTAAAACGGCACGCACTTCATGAATAAAATATTCAAATGGCACACGGGCCAACTGCTCTTGCGGTATCAAATTGTTATTTCGCTGATTATTAGGCTTGAGAAAGAGCCCATGCCATGTAATTAATTTCTTATCTTTAGGTATTTTCTTATAACCTTATAAGAACGTCGAAGATATTTATCAAAATTAATTAAAAGCTGTTTCGTTTATTTTTTGGATTTTAAGACATTTATCAAAATAAAATCTAACGCCCAGACACAACATTACGTACGTAATAAATATAACCATCTAAAGAAGAAGTGATAATTGTCTATCTGCGAGAGAAGAAAGCATGTTAATGTTTCATAAGCCAATATCTCTCTATCACCTCCGGCGTACGTCCCGGGATCCTGGCGGCTATCAACGGCCACCTACTCACCACATATGAATTAGTATCATATATTACGAAAACACCCTTCTCTATTTTTTTCTTCTTCTTTAATCTTAATATATACTGTATAGTTTTGGGAAAAAAACAATGAAACAGTGAGGTGATCAAGAACATAGAATTTCAAAAAGACCAAACCTGTCACCAACAAGTCTGTACATCCGAAAAATGAGATCATCTTCTTCTTCCGACATTATCACAGTTTTCCACTCAACACTAGTCACCTCTAGATCTGCCAAAACAAGGAAGAAATCAGATTACAAGCCGAAATTAATCAAACTTCCAACCACATGAAATGGAAAAAAAAGAAGAGAAACCCTAATTAAACCTTCAAAACAAGACGCATTGGTCGTCTTTCTCTGATTCCACCCGCATTTATCCATTTTCGACTTATCAGAAAATCTATTTTGTTGTTGATGGTTGTGCAGGAGATGTATATATATAAGAAATCAACAAGAGTTGTAATTAATAGCTTCCTTGTGTGTATGAGAGGGAGAGGGAGAGGGAAGGTGGGAAATTTAATCCTCGGATTGGATATCTTTTACAGTTGCAGGCTCTAGCTATAACTATATGGTGTACACTGTACTGTTTATTTTTTTGCATGTATCGTTATGAATCAACACGAAAAGTTGTAATATGTTTAAATTTTCAACGAATGTTAGTAGAAATGCTAGCAACAGCTTTTTTTTTTCAAAAGATACTATAACGAAATATATTATTTGTATTTAATAAAATTCATATTTTAAAGAGAATCCTATAATCACGAGAATGTTCAAGTTGCTGTATGAATATTATTATTTTTTTTTTATCTCACCTTGAAATTCCATTTATTGTGATAGTACTAACGTGTTAGGTATCGTTATTGTCATATTAAAGTGGTACTAGATCTGATGTAGTACTATGTATGTTAGATTTCAAACATGTCAAATTATACGTTTTTTTTCTGGTTAGAGTCAAATTATACGTGACTGATAGTTTTATCAATACTATTTAAAAATGTTATCTTTGTCCGAAACAACCAAGACCTTGTAATGTTCAAAACAAACAAAAAAAAAAAACAACCAAGACCTTGTACTTTTTGAAAAAACTGTGCCATGAATATCGGGTTTGAGGCGTGTAGATGCGGAAAATTTTAACCTAGGTCACAATGGATCCGGTATCTATCTTGTGCTATTTTATTATTCAGATATGTATAAGATTTGTAAAATATAATAAAGTTCCGAAGTTTTGCCTCGTGGATCTCGTGATGATTCAGATGGGCATGGACTAAGGACCAGCAATGAAAACATTTGCAGAGGTTTTTTACCATATGTAGCCGAATACGATTTACTATTTACTATTTACTATTTAGCCGTCTCCAATATTTGTACTTCATCCTATTTAGTTTGGGCCTGATCAAAATCCCAAAAAGGCCTTCTTCAGTCAAAGCCTAAACTGATTTTTGACATACTTTTCTAACTTTTTTTCTTTTGGATTGATTAGTTACATCACAAAATCATTAAAAAAAAAAATTAAAAACATATACATGCAAACAGAAAAGAAGAATATAGAAACATGACTCGATGGTAAAGGTACGTTCCTAGTAAATTACAGCTACTGTTTATAGCTTACACAACCAGTACACTCAGTCACATGGAGGAATCAGTCATGAATTGTCCTAACCGAGTACTAGAAGTTTAAGACTTGGCCACACTCAATAATATAATATGTACGACTCTTCGGCCTATATACATTCAAACGAAGAAATACAAGAAGCCAAAACGTTTATCACATAATCAATTTCTCCTACCAATATGTTGCCTTACGAAGAACACTCAGTACCGATCCATAACTCATATCCTGTCCTGAGCGGCCATTCTTTCGCAAACATTGGACAGAGATTTGAGATTGCATCGTATAAGAGCTTCCACGAAGTAACAAGTCTCGTCTTTGGTGTTCCCTTCTGGTACATCCACCACGAATGACTCGATTACCATCGTGCCAGCTCTTCCATCTATTATCTCTGGATGTACTGTCACGACTGATGAGTAGTTCTGCAACAACAATAGATGAATCCTATTAGAATATTGAATACCAAATTTCGCAATTGAGGTTCACCAGATCCATCAAAAACATGGATCAAGAGGTTTAGTTCATTGAAAGATCCCTAAGGCTAGTTAATTGGGCACATATGGCGCTGGGACTATCAAAAACTGCGATCAACTCCAAGTGTAGTTCAGTAAAAGATGCTAAAGGCAGCTAATATGGCACAAAGGGCACTAGCTCTATCAAAACCAGTGATCAAGTCAAGTCAAAGTGTTATTTATTGAAAGATGCAATGATCAGATAACTTTTTCAACATGGAAGTGACGAAATCTGGTCTAGAGAATAGATTTTGTAAAGGGGAATTAAAACCTTAAGTCTGTGATCACCACCAACGATTCTGATACCGAGAATGTGCTCGTTATCGTCCAAGAGCTCCAATCTTTCAGTGCTTGTGGTAGCTGGGAGGCCAGATTTAACGTCTACCTCTCGAACACAGCCGATTCCAACATCACCTTTCATCACACACCTACTGACAAAGGGCTTGTACTTCTGTGGCTGATCGAATCTCCTCACCAGAGACCAAACCTGATGATATCCACAATCATTATCAGTTTATATTTTGAATATTTTCTTGTTTAGTTACAGAACATAAACAAATTCACGAATCAAGCTTCTATATTCCCTAATCTCAGAACAATTTGGATCTGATTTGCACGGAAAAAACTATCATCAATCAAAGCCAGCACAGTAGAAAACACGTATTAAAGAGACTGCAAACTCCATTCGCATCAACCCAGAAGAAGCCGATTCGACGATTGAAAAGGAATAACGCAGAAACATAATAAACACACAAGCGAGGGCGATCCAGTGACAGAATCAGAGACTTACGAGATGAACAGGCGCTTTGATATGCTTAACGAGAACGGACGAACACTGATTCTCCTTGGGATCATGTCTATGATTCAACCGAATCTGCAGAAACTCCGCCGCATCGCCAGAAACGCCTCCGCCTCCACCTCCGGCATCCATCGTCGAATTCATATTTACAGATCGATGGTTCTCGTTTATAGAAAGTGCTCAATGCTTTTTCTTCAGTTCTTAGGAATCTGTTTGTATGAAATGGAGGATATAAAAGATTCGATGATTCGAGAGAGATTTGAGATAAGGATGGGTTTCAAGTTGCAGAGGGTTTGGTGCAATGTACAGGGAATTGGCGTCAGCTTCATATTCCCTCGAAATTTTTATTTTAAATTCATTATTTAAATAGCAATATTTGTATGTAGGCCCATTTATATACATTGTTTAAATAGTTATCCGCATATTCGATTTTTTTTTGTGTGGATATGTTGGTGAAACAAATCTTTCGGAAAATCAATATTATGGTTCATATTTTTGCTTAGTGAGTTAGGTAAGTGTTCTTTACAAGTGTTGGCCCATTTTTTATGTTCAGATGCGATGTACATTATGCAATTACCACGATCTATTGATCTATCAACAAGTGCTATTTTTTAATTACACGTCATTATCACAAGTTTTTTAGAAGATTTATAATCAGTTTGAAACCTAACTTTCTTTCAAATTCAATTATACTAGGATTGTTGACTGTTAAACCTTTATAAATTTGTCGCCATCATCTAGAGATTCCAATCTAGAATTTTCCTCTTTCAGTTTCAGATACAACTATTTGTCTAATTTCCTGATAATAATAGATCATACATTTTAATCGAGTGTGACATATCACACGATGTCATACAAATCTTACATTGACTTTGGACCAAAAACGAGAATCGGCATGGGCCATATACACTGATGGGCCTTAGTTTTTCACTTGGAATGTTTTGGAGAAACATAAGCCCATTAGCTAAAGAAGCTCATGAATATAGTGAAACGGAGGGTTCTTATGAGAACACGTGGCGAGCCGTGAGAAAGCTGACAAGGTAGTTTCTTCGGGAAAACCGGCGGGAAACAAAAGGCGGCTGGCTGCGACCACCTGGGGGACGATATGTGGAGATTACTGACGCTCTTCGCTTCATGCAACCCAACATTTGGCTCGTCCTCCCCCTTCTCTTCAATTACCTTTTTACCCTTTCTTCCTCCGTGGTCAACTAGATATTTTCATCTATCACGCACGCTTCCGATTATATAATGACGGAACTACCCTCGACCTCCACCGTTTTAGTTAACATTGTCGTATGGGAAAATTTTAATTTCTTTCAACACTCCATTGATTTTGTTAGATTTTTGGGGGTTTGACTAAAAGTTAGAAGAAATCGAGGAAACTTGCTGAGCATAAATTCGCGAATATACGAATTCAATTGAGAGAGTTCAGTTTTTTTTTTTCTTCTTTTTTTCGTAACGACATTTACCAAAAATTTCTAGCTAATTAAGCAAAAGAACGGCTAACTACTCTCCAACCACCACGGTTTTTCCGATCTGTAAATAAAAGACCACGACGAGGGTATTTACGTCTTACTTGCCTTCTCTCCCCTCCCTCCACGTGACTTGATTCTCTCTCTCTCTCTCTTCTTTCATTTCACGTATATATAAATTGGCTTGCATCTACATCTGTGAAAGAGAGAGAGATTCATGAATCTTTTACAGAACAAGAACAAGTTTCAGAATCTGGTCTGACTCTTCCCGTTTAAGATTCATTGTACTTATTCAAATCTCCATTTTTCTGCCATTGTTGGAATCTCCGCCTTGTGTTTTTTTTTCCTCTCTTAATTATCAAAGATCTGTTTGATCTCTTATTTGCCCAAGAATGGCGAATTTCTTTTCGATGATCTGATGATGATCTTCTTCTCCGTCTGATCCAACGGTTCATTAACGCTGTTTTGATCATCCATTGTTGTTCGCGATCGATCAACACCCAGAAATAAGGTAACGCATCTCGAGACTCGTGTTTTACAATCTCTATTTTGTTTTTTGTTTTTTTTTTTGTATCACTCTGTTTTGTTTCTTCCAAAATATTCTCGTGAAAACCCGTAAAATCTCCGTATCTTCATGAACAAACACATATCATATATGCATTTGTCTAATTTCCATTTTCAATTTCAAACAAATTCTCTCTTTTTGTCGTTTCAAAAAATTTCGTTTTATTGAATAAATGAAAACTTTCCAGGTCATTTTCGCCGTAGTTCATAGAAATATTATAACAAGCCAACCAAAAAGTCGATTGAACAATGTTTAAATTAGAAAAATAATTAGACAAAAACGTTCTTGATTTTTTTTGTAATGAATAATGATAATATGATTGCAAACCCTTTTTTCAAAAAAAAAAATGATTATACGATAAGCACATCGTACGTGGCGCACGTGGAAGCACTTCTGTTCGACGGACCCAGTCCAACTATTAAGATTCGAACCCCACACAGTCACATAATATACGAGAGACATAAGCAAAGGTTGTTAGTTGGCTGGCTCGTAGGTATATTGAATTTAATGACGTGTCGTTTCTTTAATACTTGTCTAATTACCTAAAATGTGTACACATTCCAACTACGTTAATAATTGACCCTGGTCAAACTAATTAAGCCAATTAAAACGTTACTTTATGTACCGCTTATGTAAAGTATGAAATAGTTAAGAATTGATTTTCGTTGCGAAAAAAATATTTATACTACTTTTGTTGATAAAAAGACAACAAAAAACTATTTATAACCGTTAGACAAATTAAGGTTGTTTTTTTTTTCTTCTATATTGTTTGATTTTCTTATAAGATGCTCTGTTTGCTACAGTTGGAGTTTGTTCATAAAAAATGGCGCTTAATGCGGCTATGGCGTCTACTCCAGCGGCGGCGAGCGACGTTTTCAAAGAACATGTTGGACTCCGTAGATCGTTATCCGGTCAAGATCTCGTCGTGAAAGGCGGTGGAATACGGAGATCGAGTTCCGACAATCACTTGTGTTGTCGCTCCGGTAATAACAACCGGATTCGTGCCGTATCTGTACGTCCTGGTCCGGGAATGAAAAGCAGCCGATCTGTAGGAGCGTTCTCGTTCCAGATTTCGAGTTCCATAATCCCGAACCCAATAAAATCATTGCTATTTGAAACGAACACGTCTCAGGACGATAAAGATAGTGACGAGATTGAGATTGGGCCGAATCTAGATGGAGCCAAGAAAACGAATTGGGTCGAAAGGTTACTTGAGATAAGAAGACAGTGGAAAAAAGAGCAAAGAACAGAGAATGGAAACAGTGAAGTTGCCAAGGAAAATGTATATGTTACGTGTGGTTGTGAAGAAGAAGAAGAAGAAGAAGAAGAAGAAGATGGTTGCATAGCGAATTACGGATATGAAAATGGTGATTGGGAACGAGAGACATTTTCAAAATTGCTTGTGAAGGTTTCTTGGTCTGATGTTAAACAGCTTTCTCAGTTAGCTTATTTGTGTAACGTGGCTTACACGATACCGGAGATCAAGGGTGAGGAATTGAGAAGGAACTACGGGTTAAAGATTGTGACATCTTCATTGGAAAAGAAAGCGAAAGCAGCGATACTTAGAGAGAAACTGGAGCAAGATTCGACGCGTGTCCCTGTTATTACATCCCCAGAATCGGAATCCGAGAAGCGTCAACGATCATCATCTTCTTCTGCTTCTGCTTACAAGATTGCTGCTTCAGCCGCGTCTTATATTCACTCGTGCAAAGAGTATGATTCTTCAGAACCGAACAACCCGGTTTATAAATCAGCGGCTGCGGCTCAGGCGGCAGCGTCTACAATGACCGCGGTGGTTGCTGCAGGTGAGGAGGAGAAGCAGGAAGCGGCAAGGGAGTTGCAGTCGCTACAATCTTCTCCATGTGAGTGGTTTGTGTGTGACGATCCAAACACATACACTCGGTGCTTTGTGATCCAGGTAAAATGTTTTCAAAGTCATGACTACAAGCAAATCCCCTGTTTTCTCAGATTATGATCCTTAATGTGTTAATGAATGTCATACTTTCGCAGGGATCAGATTCTTTAGCTTCTTGGAAAGCAAACCTCTTCTTCGAGCCAACTAAGTTTGAGGTAGAGATCTTGATCTATGCTAGGGATGGATATTAATTTCGGTTGATAGAATCGCTTAGGTTACACTAAAATTGGTTTTTGTTTGGTTTTCGGTTGGGTTTTATTGAGAGGCCTTATGATGGTCATTACAGGATACAGATGTTTTAGTCCACAGAGGAATCTATGAGGCAGCAAAAGGAATATACGAACAGTTCTTACCCGAAATAACCGAGCATTTGTCTCGCCATGGCGATAGAGCTAAGTTTCAGTTTACGGGTCATTCTCTTGGAGGCAGTCTCTCATTAATAGTGAATCTGATGCTGCTCAGTAGAGGACTCGTTAGCTCTGAAGCTATGAAACCTGTGGTCACGTTCGGTTCACCGTTTGTGTTTTGCGGCGGTGAGAAGATTCTAGAGGAGCTTGGTCTTGGCGAGAGTCATGTTCACTGTGTGATGATGCATAGAGATATTGTCCCGCGAGCCTTCTCGTGTAATTACCCTGACCATGTTGCTCTCGTCCTCAAGCGTTTGAATGGGTCGTTCCGTACACATCCTTGTCTCAACAAAAATGTAAGTTTTTTTTTGTTGGAAGTTTCATACTTAAAATTTTATCAAAGTGCTTCACAATTATCCTAACTAATACAAGCAAACACATATGTTTCTAAAATAATCGGATCCTCTATTTATAGAATTAATAAATACAAATATTTGAGTTTGAATCAATTAAACCTCATATATAAATGACTTTCTTTGCCTATATTAAAATATGGATGTTGAAATGTTTGTTTTTTTTTGTGTGTGCAGAAACTGTTGTATTCACCGATGGGGAAAGTATTTATTCTACAGCCAAGTGAGAGCGTTTCACCGACGCACCCTTGGCTACCGCCGGGAAACGCTCTCTACGTTTTAGACAAGAGCAACGAGGGTTACTCTCACACGGCGTTGCGTGGGTTTCTAAACCGGCCACACCCGCTCGAAACGCTGAGTCAACGCGCAGCGTATGGCTCAGAAGGTTCGATCTTGAGAGACCACGACTCCAAAAACTACGTCAAGGCCGTGAACGGAGTTATCCGGCAGCACACGAAGCTCATCGTTAGGAAAGTCAGGAGACAGAGGAGGAGTACTGTTTGGCCGGTGCTGACGTCACCAGAACGGAACTCTTGGATCAACGACGGGAGCCTGACGGCGACAGAGGAGATCATGACACGTGTCTAGTGAGGGGAAATCGACGGTCGTTTGAGTTGTGTATATAAATGGAATCTCTTCTGATTATGCGTTTGTTTACATTTCTTGTGGTGGTACCCGAAACGAGTTAATAAAATGTCGTAAAAATACCTTTGTTCGTTACCAAAATATAAACGGAAGCCATTTTTTAGAATAACATGTCAATCATATATAAGAAAATGAGAAAATTATGAAAACTACCACAATTTCAAAACAAACTTATCAAAAATACCACAATCTATTTAACCTTTTAAAAACTACCACAAATATTTTTATCTTTTCTCTTTCTTATTTTTCACTTTTTTCTTTTTTTACTTTTCATTTTTTATTTCCCTCTTTCTTTTTATTTATTTATTTTTTCTCTCTTTTCATTTCATTATTCATCTCTTCTTAACTATACAAATCAATTTCTTATTCTTTTATGTTTTCACCTTTTTTTGTCCACAAAAATTATTATCTAGAACAACTATTGTCCATGACATATAAATTTATACATATATGATTTTTATTGTCCACCATCGTTTATAATTCTCATCAATTTTATTATTAACGATGTAATTATTGTCCACCATCGTTGAACGTCCATAGAAATATTGTCCATTTATTTCTTTCAATTAATAGACAAGTACAATTTTAGTGAAGGTATTCAAATATGTTGTCCACGTTGTAAATATGTTAAATGCGGATATGTTAAATTTGTGTCTATGGTAACAACAAATATGAAAATTCTCAAACATACATATTGTTTATGTATATATATCCACCATTTTAAATAAATAAGTAAATAAATAAAAACATTTTTCTCTTTCTTACTTTTTGTCACTTTCATACTTTTTTTTTCTTTTTTTTTATATGATTGTGGTAGTTTTGAAAAAAATTTTTAGAATGTGGTATTTCTTAAAATATTTTTTCAAATTGTGGTATATCTCATAATAAGCCCTAAGAAAATTTTCAGATCATGAATTGGTTTTCACTTTTCACTTTTCAAGAAGGTGCATAGTGGATCATTCGTATTAGATGGGTCAATGTTTTTATATTGATGGGCCTGTCAATTAGACCGAAATACTAAATTGAAATCTTCTGGTGAGTAGGCCCATTAAATAAATGAGGGATATTTCTTTAATTTGAGGCATATTTATTAGGGGAAGAAAAAATTAGTCTTCACCAATTTCATATTTTCATGAATCAGGAAATTTGTAATGAACACTTGATCATCGTTAAAAATGTACGAAGAAATTTTGTTTGAAGAGCCGAAAATGACGCGTGTTCTCTTATATATACATCAAAAATTAAATCAACAAAGAGGTCGATAAAGTCACTTAAATGTCTTTTTACGGAATGGTTTCATCCATAAGAAATTAGTGAGCACGTGGAATATTTGCATACTCAAAATAGAAATACGTACATTTATAATTTTAATTGGTTTTATTATTAATATAAACAGAATTTATGATTGTGTTGTGTGTCTGATTATAGACTTATTGTCATAATTAAAACAGTATTAAATGTTTATAAGCTATTTCTACTTTGGAAAAGTACGGAAATGCCCCTGAGAAGCTGAGACTTCCCTGGAATTGCTTATCCCCGTCACCAAACACTCCCACTTTTTTCCTCCTCCTCCCCGAGAGAGAGAGAGCAGGAAACCAAAAAAAAGAGAGAAGAATATCAACAGAGAAGAAGATAAAAAAAAAAAAAAAGCAAAATAGAAAATAAAAAAAAAACCTAATCAATANAAAAAAAAACCTAATCAATATATACATCTTCGTCATGTCTTCTTCATCATCTTCTTCCGCACGATTTCAGTCCGCCAGTGTAACCCTGCTCAATCTCGCATTTGCCTCTCGATTCGTTGATACTGCTAGATTTTCTCTCGATTCATCCTAGGGTTCTTATTGATTTCCGCCTATCTGTTTTTAGAATCTAACTCCCTTCTCTTCGTTCTCCTAGGGTTTTCTTCTTCATCTTCTTCTTTTTGGTACCTGCTTCTTGTTCAATTCGATTCCCTCCCCCCCTGCGATTTCTGATTTTTTCCCAATTTTTCGAATTAGATTACACAATCGATTAGATTCTTACAAATTTCTGTTTGGGGGTATTTGTTAGATAAGCCGGGCGGATCGAAGCTTCTTTTGGCTCGTAGCAATTAGATTTTCCTCATTTTTGTGACTTTGAGCCGCGATAGATAGAAAATCTGAGGGTTGCTTAATAGCAACCGCAACGGTTGGAGAAGGTCTTTGATTAGATTAGAGGGTGGGGAGGTGTCGTTGTGTACAAAGTCGGTGACTGCGACGGGGAGATTTGCATGGGTGAGCATGAATCATGGGCGGCTTCTCCGCCGTCACCCAGTGGCTTATTTCCGAACGGGCTATTGCCAGGCAAGGCTGCA
This sequence comes from Kernera saxatilis, assembly GCA_900406395.1. Lineage (NCBI taxonomy): Eukaryota > Viridiplantae > Streptophyta > Magnoliopsida > Brassicales > Brassicaceae > Kernera > Kernera saxatilis. The sequence goes on from OVAY01001171.1 coordinate 22,225, forward strand.
TCTGTGACACGGCCGCTCGATGCGGAGCGATGGGCCAAGGCGGAGGATAGAACCGCCAAGCTCATTGCTTGCATCCAGCCAAATCCGCCTTCCGAAGATCGCCGAAATGCTGTTGCCAGATACGTGCGGAGGCTTATCATGGAATGCTTCCCTCGTCAAATTGAGGTGGGTTTTCCTTTGTGGCTGTGGTTGGTATGACTCGATTGTGTTTTCGCGACGTTGGATTTTTTCTAATGCGTAGTGCTGATGAAGGCGTATGGAATGTAAAGTACTTGTTTGCGATTCACTGATTTCATTTATCTAAATCTTAGCTCATCGAGATAAAGCTGAGGTTAAATTTTTCGTTTATGGACATTTCCACTATTCTTTTTCCTGAGCAAATGCGTTCTTAATCCATATCTGGTACTTGACTTGAGTTAATCACCTTTCATGTCTACCAGATCTTTACTTTTGGATCTGTACCACTGAAGACTTATTTGCCTGATGGAGACATCGACTTAACGGCCTTCAGTACGAACCAAAATCTGAAGGATTCCTGGGCTAATTTGGTTCGCGATGTGCTGGAAAAGGAAGAGAAGAACGAGAATGCTGAATTCCATGTTAAAGAAGTCCAGTATATTCAGGCAGAAGTATGCCGTCTTGATCCTCATGATTTTGTTTCTTTTATCTCCTTTTCTAAGTTTGGTTTATGAGCCATGTATATTATTGGAAGTATGGGTGAGTCGCTTGGCATACTCGACTGTGTATTAAGGTTTTTGCTGGTGCAATGTTTCAGGTAAAGATAATTAAGTGTCTGGTGGAGAATATTGTGGTGGATATATCTTTCAATCAGATTGGGGGGCTGTGTACACTATGCTTCCTCGAGGAGGTTAGCTGTCCACCAAAGAAAACATTCCACTTGCTTTCTCTTTCTGAGTTTGGCAGATCTTTTAATTTCTATACCTTTATGCTGTTATATATGCAGGTTGACCACTATATAAACCAGAACCATTTATTCAAACGTAGTATCATATTGATCAAGGCCTGGTGTTATTACGAGAGCCGTATATTAGGAGCTCACCATGGGCTTATTTCAACATATGCCCTGGAAACCTTGGTTCTTTACATATTTCATGTTTTCAACAACTCATTTTCTGGACCCCTTGAGGTAGTGTCATTATGAAACTGCCTTTATTCTCAAGATTGCTTCTTTAATCCGTCTGATTGGATTGCTTGCAATTGTAGGTCCTCTATCGTTTTCTTGAGTTCTTTAGTAAGTTTGACTGGCAGAATTTTTGCATTAGCCTCTGGGGCCCTGTTCCAGTTAGTTCACTACCAGATGTAACAGGTATTTACGAACTTCTGTCCATCTCACCTTTGCGTTAACTGTGCATCGTACCTGTCTCTCGTACTGATTGTCTTGCTATGCAATGTTTCACAGCGGAGCCTCCTCGAAAGGATGTTGGAGAGTTACGAGTTAGTGAAGCGTTTCTTAAAGCTTGTAGTAGAGTTTATGCAGTTAACCCTGTTGCTCAAGAGACACAGGGGCAGCCTTTTGTTTCCAAACATTTCAATGTTATAGACCCTTTGCGTGAAAACAACAACCTTGGACGGAGTGTCAGTAAAGGTACCTATTGGGCTGAAATCTGCAATTTGCTTACTGTGCATATCTTGGCGTAGTAGCTTATTGGAGTTGTTCTTTTCTTTATACAGCATGAAGCTAGAAGATGCACAAACATGTTGATTTGCTTACATGCTTGGATTTTGTTTTTGCTGTTCAATTGTTGTGGCAGGTAACTTCTTTAGGATACGAAGTGCATTTACCCTTGGTGCCAAGAAGTTGGCTAGGTTACTTGAATGCCCTAAGGAGAATTTGATCCTTGAGGTTAACCAATTTTTTATGAATACATGGGAAAGACATGGCAGTGGTCGTCGTCCTGATGCTCCTGGAAATTACTTATGGCTATCAAGACTGGGAGATCCTGAGCCTTATCATCAAGCTGAAAATGTTAGTAATTCTTCAAGCAGCAAAAGAAACCAAAATTCCGCCCGTCTTGGTGGGGTTCAAGGAGCTCGCAGTATGCCCTCTCAACAGAATAACTGTGGAACAGAAATTATATCTAGAGCAACATACCAAACCCAAAAGAGTTGTGGCAACTCTTACCAACCTGTTCAAGAAGTCAGTTCTAATCAAAGTGCTTCAAATGATAAAATTCCACAAACCGTTAAGCCAGAAATCATTGTGAATAATTTCCATGGAAGGCATCTCTTTGCCAGGACGCGGTCTAGCCCTGAGCTTACTGAGACATATGGTGAAGCTCTTTTGCAATCAAGGCGTAGTAGGGTCCCAGAAGCTGGAAAACGCCAAACTAACTCTATGAGGGTTGATAATATTAGGAAAAAGAATCTGGAATCTGAAACTTTGTTAAGCAATACCAGGTATGCGGCTGACTCATCGTCAGTTAAGCATACTCCATCTCCTCGAAGTCCTGATAGTACTGCTGACATGAGCAGTGCAGTGAACAGTTATTATGATGATTTAGGTTCAGTTTCCGTGAATGAAGACTTCTCTGTTGCAGGGGAACAGGGAATGCAACAGGAAGAGCAAGATCTTGTTAACTCGATGACATCTGTTGCTGGGCAAGGTTTCAGTGGACACTTCCCTTTCCCTTTTAATTTTTCTACGGGTCACTTACCGTTTCCAATTACACCTTCCATCTTAGCTTCAATGGGATATGGTCAGAGGAATGTGCCTGGTATTGTTCCTTCTAACCTTCCTTTCATCGAGACACCTTGGAGTACTAATGTGCAATTTCCACCAAACTTTGCTTCTTCACCATTTGCCCATTACTTTCCCAGTGGATCCCATCCAATTTCAGAAAAGCTGAGCAAAGCTGGTAATGACGACATGGGGTCCCCAGAAGTTGACGAGTCTGACCATGATCTCTGGCACGAGCAAGAAAGGGGAACTCGTAGTTTTGGACTTGAAAATGGTGGTTACAGAATGCATCAGGCAAATGATAAACATCAGTCATCTTCTGCAGAGCACACTTTTGTACCCTCAACTCGGAAAATACGGTCAACAAGGGGAGAGGATTTAGAAAATTCCCACTCTCCAGTCAGAGGAGGCAGTCAGATCCAAAGTGAGGAGAGAACTGCAGGCTCTAGATCTGTGTCTTGTGCTAGTTCCGTTAGAAGTAGGACTTCATCTGAAAACTCTTGGGATGGATCAACAACAAGGGGCTCAAAGTCATCTAGGGAGAGACGGAATAGGAAAGTAGTGTCTGGGGCTGCGTCTGCATTGTATGGAAAAGGAAAGAGTGTTCCTGAGCACTCAATGCAGGTTGAAGACGAGAAAAGAGAGTGGGTTCCTGTGTCAAGCAATGATATAACAGAAAGAGATCCGGGGCCTCGGCCTAGTGTTGCTTCATTTCACGTTCAGAGGCATCAAATACATGGTCATGAACTAGCTCAGGGAAGTGGATCAGAGTCCACAGTGTCTCTTGCTCCATTTATCCTTGGCCATGGCATGCAACAAAACGAGGTTGATAATTCTGGATATACTTTTTATCCCACTGGGCCACCTGTTCCGATCGTCGCAATGCTTCCAATGTACAACTATCAAGCTGGTGGTAATGCGACATCAGATGCTTTGTCAAGCCACCTCAGTGTGGAAGGAGTAGAGAATCATGATCCCTGTAAAAGTTTTGACTCGTTCAGGGGACTTGATCAGTCTGAGATAGTAGTTTCTTCGCACTCCACTAGAATTGGCTCTTCTGTAGAACCAACAGAACACAAAAATGATATCCTCAATGGTGATTTTATAAGCCATTGGCAAAATTTGCAGTATGGCCGCTCTTGCCAGAATTCTCAACATCCGCCTGTGTTGTATCCTGCTCCTGTTGTAGTGCCACCTGCTTATCTCCAAGGGCGTTTACCATGGGATGGTCCTGGAAGACCTCTTGCTTACACCAATGTCGTGAATCAGCTCATGTCCTATGGACCTCGTCTTGTACCCGTTGCTCCTGCACAACCTGTGTCTACCAGGCCACCCAGCATTTACCCTCGTTATGCTAACGAAACTCCCAGATATCGAAGTGGGACCGGGACCTATTTTCCAAATCCTGTAAGAACTGATACCTTCCTTGAGCTTCCATTATACTTGCGTGCATTTAAGGTATAACTTTCATTTTGTTGTGTTGGTCTTTTGAAATTTCGACAAATTTGAGCTACTTCCTAAGGCATGAAAGAGTAGCTTTTGCCTTATTTTGTTATCGAGTCTTATGGCCCTATGGGTCTTGAATGCATTCACAGCATGATCTTCCTGCTTACTCTACTTGCATACAAGTCTGCTTCTTTGAGAGATTTAGCCATGTTTCAGGCTATACTTCTGGATCTTTTTTCGTGTGCTATGCTCATGTTGATGTAGCGTTGCTGTCTCCCCCTTTACTGATTCTATCCTGTCTTTCGTTTGTTTGGGATTTGGTTTGTCACACTGCTCTAAACTTGTGCTGAATTTTTTTGCAGAAGATTTCCCCTAGGGAGCAGCGGCCTACATCTGGCATGAGGCGAGGAAATTATGGGCATGACAGAAACGAGCATCACAGCGATAGAGAAGGGAATTGGAATGCTGGTACAAAGACACGGGGTTCTGGACGTGGCCACAACAATCGTAACCAAGCTGATAATAAGCCAAGCTCAAGGCAAGACCGATCTGATAGGCATTGGGGGTCGTCGTATAGGCATGAATCGTCGTCATATTCTTCTCATCATTCTCAAAACGGTCCCATTCGCTCAAATGCTTCACAAGATGCTCCTGGAAATATTGCTTATGGCATGTACCGATTGCCGCCGGGCATGAAGCAGAACAGTGTGACTTCTTCAGAGGGACACAATGCTCCATCTGTCATGATGTTTTATCCATACGATCATAACACTGTTTACAATTCACCAACTGAACATCTTGAATTCGGGTCTGTTGGACCTGCGAGTGAAGCGCCACATCTAAATGACGGAAACCTTTCCGCTGGTGGGGCATTCGAAGATCAGCCAAGGTATCGTGGTGGTGCTGCTTCTGCTCATATGTCTTCACCTGATGATCCTTCGTCGCCTCGCTTCCCCAGGTAAGTTTGGTAGACATCCAATTGCAGACCATTGTTAGATTTCAGAGAGAAACAGCATTCTTGATCAGACTTTTCCCTTGATTACACCAAACAGGGGAAAGTAGCATCAATGCTTAGCTGGAATAAACTCAAGAACTTAGAAGAAACTGTACGATCACATCACTAGGATCTTTGGAAATCAAAAGAAGGCAAAAAGTTGTGAAGCCGTGAAAAGAAGAGTCAAGACAAGACTTGATCAACCTTAGAGCAATCTGGAATGATCTGTGCAAGTGTGCAGTTTAAAGCAACAGAGAAGGAAACCAAGTCATGAGGAATCGGTAAGCATCACTCAGCGATCCAAGCTGGTTTGTTCTTTGTATGTACACTAGCAAGCCATCACCGTCCATGATCATCGGTTTAGTCATCATTTTCACGGAGGCTGCTGCTTGTTTAAGTAGCCCACGTGGATGAAAAATACGCAGAAACTCTTTCTCAGACGAATTACGGTTAGGAAAGGTAACCTTTTTTGTTTTTTTTGTTTTCTTCATTCCATAGAAAATGTAGCCTTTTTGCCCACATAGAGAACCTATTAGAATTCAGGGCTTATCGTCAATCATGTTTCTAAAAAAATTCAAGAAATAATTTCTCTACTTTTCTATTGTTTCAGCAAAAGAAAATCGTACACTATTTAGCTCTGCCTCTAGTTGTATAGGTAAAAAGCCTTTGTCGGGCCAGGCCTGAATAGTGGGTGTTTTGCTTTGCTTATATTTTGGGCCATTACTGGGCTCAGACTGGTGTGTACGTAAACAGTAAACACTGTCGAGGAGAATTAGCCGAGCTCACGCTGCAGTTTTCGCAAAATTGAACAATACAAAACCCAAAACAAGAAGTGGAAGAGAAGATTGGTTTCAATTACTTTGGCAACACAGGATCTTATAGATTCCCCATCGCCATCTTAGTTAGGGTTCTTCCGCCTCTGCTCGGCCCTAATGTTCAAACTTCAAACACGAACCAAATTTTTTGTCTTATGGGTTTGGATCCCAACAAGCCGAACTTTTAAGGGGCGGGTTTGGTTTTATATAAACGACCCATTAAATATTCGGTTGGTTTAGATAATCCCGGTTTGGTGCAATTAGGATAATTCCAAAATCGCCCTACATAGGGCTGATATCACAATTATGATCCTTTTCTTGCAATTTTCAAAACCAAAAAAAACTAAAATCACAAAACATTTTTACTTAGTGCTAAAATATTTGTAAATTATTGTGTATGAAAATCACAATTTTGATCTGAGTTAATAAACGTTAATAATTATATTTAAACTGTAGTAAAAATATATATAGAAGGGAAACACTAGGAACATTTTGTAAAAAGAAGACAAAAATTCACTAGGAAAATGGTGCAATAATATCCTGGTTTTCTTTTTCAATTTATTGTACTGTACTTGGTGCATGGATAAAATGCCAAAAGCAATAATGTCTTTTCTTTTTTAACGTCTAACATTATTACTCTAAAACAAAGCAATAAATATGAACTAGTTTGGACCTAAGAGTTGCCCAAACATGTAGAATTCAAAATTTGTTGACAGCGGATTTGAGATTCCTCTACATAAATGAGATGTTGAATTCAAGTTAGATGATTCAATTATAGTTTAATAAGTTCCTCTTTTGTATCCCATCCCATAATAATACTGTACTATTGAACAAGAAAAACAATTCGAGGGAAAGGGTGGTAGTCAACATTGAGTAAATTCTATGGATCGCAATCAGGAGATCTTGTTTGGTGCCTAGTTACTACTCACACAACCATTTCTCATTATTTATTTATTCTTATCGAAAAAAGGTTCGAAATCGGACCACTTGTTATGAGAAGTTGAATTTGATATCAAATTAAAATATAAATATATTAATTAGAAGAAGAAGAAGAAGAAAGTGGTCCTGACCAAAAATAATGAAAAATGCTATTCCCGGAGAGTTACACAGAGCAGGCCATGCCTTGCCGTAACACAACAATCAACAACTTGACCATTACGGCTTTATATTGGTTTTTTCCGATTTGTTACCAATTTATAATTGTTTTTTTTCAGGTTTTTGCAACGGTAAATTTTTATTTTAAATTTACGGATATATTTTTTATTTTAAAAAGGAAATATATTTATTTATATATATTCATCTAAATCACCCAATATATTTTAGAAAGCGCTTTTGTTTTTTCCTTCTCCAGTCAACTATTTGTTTTTACATTTACTGCCTGCAGATATGTCTTTATTTTAATTGATAAAGGGAAACATTTTTTTTTTTTTTGTCTTCCTTGTCCAGTCTACTATTTGGTCTCGCTCTTTCTTTTTACTCTTATCTCTGCATCGTTATTTTTCCTGCAACTTCGTCTCTCGATAATGGCGTGCTTATATCTTCTAGCAATCTCCGTCTTCGGGGGCTCTTTTTGACTTCCAAGGACTGTCGAATCTTGTTTACACTATCTTCTCGTCTTCAGATCTTTGTCGGATTTCATATCTAGTCATCGCGTTTCTCAGTTATTTTCTAGGTCTACCTACGCTTCGCAATTTTAGTGTTTATATGATTTGTTGAGGATCGTTCCGTGATTTTTGGCTTTACAAATTCGTCGACATAACTTTGTTTTCGAGAGTAAGATTCAGGGTTCGCTTCAGGCTTCAAGTTCGCGGGAAGGTGAGATTCGATGGATCTTTTTTTTGGTATTGTTTATTCCATGTTATGTTCCTTCCTGCTCATTATAAACTTTTCTGCTTTTTGATTTTTTTACAATATTTTATTTCAGAGTTTCTGTTCATGTGGGGGGGTTTGCTCTTCTATTTTAAATCTAGTCTTGTTCTATTCATCGTCTCCTGAAATTCTGAAGCAGGAGACGAGAAACTCACTGGCAAACTTTTTCATAGATGTTCTTAGATTTGTGATAGTTCTTTGCACATGTTTTCTAGTTCCACAAATGGCAAACTTTTTCGGAATTAGGTTCATTTATTTCACATGTTCTGCAGGTTGTTCTTTGTTTGGTGTGCAGAGAGTATGGGATTTCATAAGTCTGGTTCATTAGGATATTATCCCATATGAAAAATACTTATTATCTGAATAGATTATCATAGTGGTTTTGCAAGTTCGAGAATTTATTACTTTTGCTGTTGTTGATGTGAATGTGAAACAATGTACACTGGGATGAACTAGTTTGGTTGGTTTTAGTTTTGCGCAACTTTATGAAATAGTTTTTTTTTTTATTAAATAGATTCTGTAATGAGCTTAATTGGGATCTGGAACCCTATTAAACAATGTTGAGGGACTCACTTTCCATGCTTGTTGAAAATTAACAAATCACTGTGGAAAATGAGAGCTCTTTATACCCCTCTTTTTGACTGTTAGCTGACTGTTGGGCTACTAGTATCCAAACTGTTAGGTATTAGTGAGTAGAGAAACTATGGCCTATGGCTAATTGGTTTTTTCTTGTTTATTCAGGTTTATCTTTGGGATAAAATTATAAACAAACTCGCCAAGATGCTGAGCTCTATTGATTGCATTGTTGTAAATGCCGCGAAAGAGAACAGTTCTGACTGAAGGATGCATGCAGTTTACATTCAGCAGTAATGAAGAACGGGCAGGTTCTTCTATAATACAGTCTTCTACCTTTTATTATCTGGCTTAGTGCTCTTCAAAACTCAGTAACTTGTGTAAATTTTGCTATTTGCTTGCAATTCCTTGCTTTCGAGTAACAAGTAGTTTTGCTGGTCCTTTATAGCTGCTAATCATTATGATTGGTGGATTAGATCAATACTTTCATATAAAAAGTTGGACAATATTTAAATTTCTTTACTGGCTATACTTGTTCTAGCAATAGTTATTAGTGGTCTAAGTAAGCTGTCTCAGTACTTGTAGATTTTGATTACCAAAAAGTGACATCAGAAAATAACAACTATTTAATTACAGTGCACACAGGAGCTACAATCTTCCACTCAAGCTTCACATGAGTCCCAAGGTGAACAGAAAAATAACCAATCAATAGATGCTCCTATACAAGATTCTGGTTCGGTATCTGCTTCAAGCAATGACAGTAGGAAAGTGTCAAGACAAGATATTGAACTTGTAAGAAAATTTCAACCTCCTCCTTGTCAGTTTAACTAAAAAAAGTAGGCTTTACCTCTCTCTCTCTATTTATATGTATATATGTGTGTGTCCTCCCCTCGTATATGTTGTTTCATCTGATGATATACATTTTGGAATTGATTGGTGTAGGTCCAAAATTTGATAGAAAGATGTCTTCAGTTGTACATGAACAAGGATGAGGTCGTGAAGACCCTCTTGACTCGTGCAAGGATAGACCCTGGATTTACAACCTTGGGTAAGCTTTTGTTGAAAGTATGAATATTTGAGTTTACACAAAGTGCATGTTATATGTTGTTGAAAGTATGAATATAGTTATATCATTAGCAATGTGAAACATGGAATGAAAAGTCCATCTCTGACCCCTCTTTTTGTGAAATCAGTTTGGCAGAAATTGGAAGAAGAAAACGCAGACTTTTTCAGGGCTTATTATATCAGGTTGAAACTGAAGAAGCAAATAGTTTTGTTCAATCATTTGCTTGAGCACCAGTACCATCTCATGAGGTATCCTCCTGTACCTCCAAAAATTCCTCTGGCACCGATACAAAACGGAATGCATCCCATGGCACCTGGTAATAAGTCTGAAACCCTATATCACTTGAATAGTATATTTGAAATTACAAGTAAAAGTTTAATATTTAAGTTCACTGGTTATTTAACACTGTTGTTTCGCAGTGCAGTTAACATGCCAATGGGATACCCAATACTACAACATCCTCAAATGCATGCTCCGCGCCATCCTCATATTGATCCAATGGGAATATCAAGCTGCCATGTTGTTAATGGAGTCCCCGCACCTTCAAATTTCCATCCATTGAGGATGAACTCAGCGAATGAGTAAGACCTAACCGCACTACAAGTTTAACTTATTTTTTTTCTGGTAAAATGAATCTTTGTCTTTAAACTAAATCTCCATTTTTCCTAGTATGGTGATCGATACAACCGTGGATGATGCAACTCCTCAAGTGATTCCACCAAGCAGTGGTGGGATGTCTGAGATGGCAGTGAGTCCAGCTTCGGTGGCATCAAGTGGACACTTTCCATTTTCTGCTTCAGACATGTCAGGTATGGTAATGGACACTTCAGTGCTCGATTCTGCATTCACGTCTGATGTTGGACCAGATGGAGGAGAAGGAGGAGCCGGAAACTCCAGAGATTCCCTCAGGTCATTTGATCAGATTCCCTGGAACTTTAGCCTTTCTGATCTCACCGCAGATCTGTCAAATTTAGGAGGTAAGTTTCAATCACATCCTTTCTTGGGTGAGAACACATGTGATGTGGAGCTGATTATCAGATAAAGATATGTATATTGCAGATTTAGGAGCCTTAGGAAACTATCCAGGCTCTCCGTTTCTTCCATCCGATTCAGAGATTTTGCTGGATTCTCCTGAACAAGAGGACATAGGTAAATCTCTAACCTTCTTTCTCAGTTTCATGAGCATGAACCAAACATATATCATCGAGAAACATTTGAACTACCAAACATAATTCTTGTACCCTTTATCTCCCAAAACTGAAAATTCTGATCCAAAACCGGACCTAAACTTAAAGCTTGGTTTATAGAATTTCATGCTCTATGATCATATTATTATCTCTTACAATTTTGGATTAATTTTCTCTTTGTTGACATCAATAGAGGAGTTTTTCGTGGATTCGGTGCCTGGACCTCCTTGTTCTAATTCAGACGAAGAGAAGCCTTGAATTGAAGGGAACGGCTATAATCTTCGTCAGAGCATTATTAAAATAACATTTCTATAAATTTAAAAGTTATATGAATAAGAGGGTTAGAATGAAGCTTGTAGTCTCCTTTTACCCCTATTACAATTTACAAGAATGAAGAAATAGGCTTAGTCTAGTCTTTTTTTGTTTTGTTTAATTCGTATTTATAATCTCTAAATGGATATTTTTTTTTGTTTTAGAGAGAAATGTGTTTACATATAATTAATAATAAACTATATAATGTGTAATGTTTGTGTCGTCGAACCCTTAGCATTCCGCATCGAACCCGATAATGCCACAGTGCAGTTCAAAATGACCGCTAAAACATGACGTGTCATGGAAAAATGTTGAGGATTTTTTGTTGGCAAGCATTTAAATTGAAGTGAGATTTTGATTTCACATTACAAAAAAAAAAAAGATTCAAAAGTCATATTAAGAGAAAACAACAGATCTTGAGGCTGTTGAAGAAACTTTACACATCAGAATCCGAGACGCATTATTCGAGGACCTCAAAAACAAAATAGCTGGGCGACATTGCCGACGATTAAAACTTATTAGTGAATTAAACCAAATAAAGTAAATAGTCAAATACTTACAAATTCCAAGTATGTGGGACGCCTCATGTTAAATCATTGATAAGACATGTTAAATCATAGTTAACTAAAACCTCAATTTTTTTTTTTTTTTTTTTTTTTTTTAAAAAAAAGGAAAAAAAAAAAAAANTTGTGTTAAATCAACGGAAAACAAAATAATTTGATTTCGAATTATAATGTGTTATTATTGATTTACAATTTTAAGCTATATCGTTTGTAAAATTATAGATACAATTGATTTAATACATTGCTAAAAAATTATAATTTTTTAAGTCATCCCAAATAAATAAAACATGGAGAAGCGTGTGGCTACGATATCATGTTAAATTTCATGAACATGTCCTTATACTAGACAAGTTTTTTCCCATCTTTTCAAGATTTTCCTCCAAAATAGTGCTACGACTAAGTATTTGGACTTAAATGTTTTGACTAAAGCGCGCGCTTCCCATCTTTCCCCACAAATAGTGTTTCTTCGACTAAGTGTTTGGACTTAAATGTTTCGACTGAAGTATGCAGACTAGTCCTGGGCACAAATTCCGAACCGAGTGAAACCGAACCGACTGAACCGAAATTCTCGGTTTTCAGTTTTGATTCGATTTTGAATTACAAACCGATCGGAATCTTTCCAAAATTAC
>OVAY01001172.1:0-23975 GCA_900406395.1 Kernera saxatilis
TCACAACATCTTTATAAAACTATTTATATGTTTTCAAAGATGTTTTTTTTTGTCGACGTTTTCAAAGATGTTATCATTTTAATCACAACATCTTTACAATATTAAATGTTTATTTGACCATAACTTATTATTTATATGAACTACCAATTTTCTGTAATTCAAATAGACGTAGTGGATAATAAATTATACACTATGAAAAATAAACGTTTGGAGCCAATATTATGTGGACATATTTTTGAAAGTTTCAATATAAGTGATGGACAAAAAATAGTTGTGGACAATACAATACGTTATAAATATGATGAATATAAGTAGAGATGGACAAAATATAAGTAGCGATTGACAAAATATAAGTAGCGATGGATAAAACATAAGTAGCGATGGACAAAACAAAAGTCGTTCAACTGTCATGTCATGTCAAGTCACGTTTTAGCTAACAAAAGCAGCAACTTTAGTGGGGATATTTTAGCCATTTTGAAAAAACTGTGGTAGATTTTATAAGTTTTTTTCAATCGTGGTAGATTCTATAAGATGTTATAATTTTAATAAAAATATGTAAAAATCACTTGTTTCCCCAAAAGTATCAAAATTATTTAAAATAATAAAAAATATTGTAAGAAAATCCAATACTACCAAATAATATTTTAGAAAGAGTTCTAAGAGTTGAACAAACAAAAAGAGTTCTAAGAAGTTTTAATATATTTTTAAGATACAAAAATAACATTTTATTAATGTTTTTTATCAAATCATATTTGCTAAATATAGAAAAAAATTTATGAATTAAAGAAACTATTTTGGAATTGCAATAAAAAAAATTTGGAAGCTAAAAAAAACCTTGAAACAAAATTAGCTTTTTCATATAATCACTGAAATAGATTCGATTATTTTCAAAGCATTGTTTTTCCTCTTACGATAGGAAAAACTAAATTTTCATCCTAAAAACACCTGATACCGGAATACCCGGTCACCTCCCACCAAATCCTGAAAAAAATGTTCGTTCCCCTGCCTTGCTGATTTGATTTCGTTTCTTCTCCCACGAACTCTGACCGGAGTTTCCCGTAAGGTAAAAAAAATTGACGAAGACAAAAAAAATCATAAACAGAATCTTTGTGTTTAATCGATTTTATCCGGTAAAAGATTACAGTTGGAGTTTTGGTCATTTGGTTTTCATCATTTGGTTTCAACGTTGCATTATTCATGGATGAATCTTGGCTATGCTTTTACTTTGAGTATTTTTTTACCTTTATTTGCATTTTATTTTATTTTCTGCTAGCTAGCGCTGTGTTAAAACTTTGACGAGAAATTTTGTTGAGATGCAAAGAAAACGAATGTTGTTTCAGGGGAGAAGCATAAAGATCGAAGGATGAAGCCTTCTCTGATGGATAACTTATTAGGTCTCCTTCGTATTCGCGTCAAGCGTGGCGTCAACCTCGCAGTCCGCGATCTCAACAGTAGTGATCCTTACGTCGTTGTCAAAATGGGAAAACAGGTAACAAAACCATTACCATATATGATATATTATATGATCTTTATCGAATTTACTAATAGGTGGAAAGATCACGAGAATTGAGGAGTTTAGGTGTCCGATGAAAAAGTTTAATGCATATGGCTAGGTTGATTCGGGTTAGTTATCCAAAAAAAGAACATATATAGCACAATTTACGAATTGCATTTTAGGTATTTTGGAGTGGTTATCTCAATATTTTAAAACGAATGAGATTATTAAAACGAATGAGAAAATTGAATGGGCAGAAAATGAAGACTCGAGTTATTTACAATGATGTGAATCCCGAGTGGAATGAAGATTTGACTCTCTCAGTAACAGATCCCAATCTTACTGTCCTCTTGGTAAGTAACTTACAATGATGTTACAAAAAAACACTCTTATAAAAAGCATGTGTTATTTTATACACTACTTAATTAATCGGTTTGTCATTTTTCCAAGACGGTGTATGATCACGACACATTCACCAAAGACGACAAGATGGGAGATGCAGAATTCGCGATTAAGCCCTACGTTGATGCATTGAGTATGCACTTGCAAGATCTCCCATGTGGGACCATTGTGACCACGGTCCAGCCCAGCCGAGACAATTGCTTAGCCGAGGCGTCTCGGGTTATATGGTCGGATGGTAAGCTCGTTCAGGATCTAGTCCTTAGACTAAAACATGTCGAGTGCGGTGAGGTTGAGGTTCAGCTTCAATGGATTGATCTTCCTGGCTCTAAGGGTCTATGATTTCTTTTCTTTTCTTGTTATTAATTACCTTTTTGTAATGGGAGTTTACACTTGAAATTTGAAACCCCAAATTAATGTAAATTAAGGTGCTAAAGATAAGTGGGAAAGTGAATTGTTAAAGATACGAAGTTAGCGTTAAACAGAAAATGGCCAATGACTATTACTATTAGGTGGAGAGTGTATCTAGCTCGAACCAAGTCACGGGAACATTAATTAAGCTTCAGACACAACTCTTTTATATGACCACATGACCGTAATAAAATATAGAGATTTATAATTTTCTTAGATCACTTTTCTCTTTTTATGAAACTAAGTTCACGAGTTATAGGGGATTTCACCTAAAAATTTATAGTTCCTAGTTTATACACTATACTTTCTTTAGTTGTACACTGTAACGTTTTTTTGGGTTTTAGATTCATAATCAATTTTGGACTAGGGACAAAATCATGTTAAATTATGTTATTTTCCATCATCCGTATTCGAACTGATCATGATTTAGAAAACTAATTTTAAACTGGCTAACTATACACCGGTTGAGCTATCGATGCTGAAATGGACTCTCTTTTTTTGAATAAAAAAATTCAATTATATTTTAAAGTTTAAACTTATTCACACAAAAAAAAAAAAAATCGTAAACACAATGCTCATATATCAGCTTATTCATTTCAGTAATTAAAATAGAGTAGAAAAATATAAGAGATACTATTTACATTTTTAAAATATTAAAATAGAGATTAATTCTTCATAGTTTCTTTTTCATTTTCAGATTTTATATAGTTACTATAAGTTAGATATTTTTTTCTTCTCAGCTATAATTTTGATTTTATTACCAACTAATCAGTTATCAAAATTCACTACCGTAAATAACAAGGCCCGAAGGCCCAAGCCCACCTCCCTCTCTTTCTCTCTAACTCTCTCTCTAACTGTCTCTCTACTCTCTCTAAAAGCGCTCAACGGTTACCTTGTGAGCCACAAAATCAAGCTTACCGGAGAAATCTGAGGAACATTGTCTGAGTTTTCAAATTGTGAAATTGATCGATGCATCAAAGAGGAAAATCCAACAACCGTAGATCAAGGAGCTTCTCTAGAACCAGACTCGCCGTTGAAGGCCATTGAAATCAACCACATTTCTCTTTATCTATCGTCTTCTTCCCTCGTCCCCGTTTGAGTTTTCCGACGACCTCTTCTCTCCTAACTAATGGCGACACCTTACAGTAAAAATTCTCCTTACAATATCTATTCTTCCTTTTGTCTGAATCGCACACCAAATCGGATCTTTTGCTTTTGTTGTTTGTCTTTTTCCTCTGGAATTAATAAATCGAATCATGACACTTTCGAAATTATAAATTTTTGTTGGGCCCTTTCAGGAAATTAATCACGTTACGAATGCATTTTTTTTTTAAATTAATCACTTTCGAAATTGAATCTAAATAAAAGTAGGTGTCTCTTCGTTGTTTCGAAGTGTAGAGAGTGGTCTCACTTTGTTTTGGTTATATAATTGGCACAGAGGAAGAGAGAGATATCCAGAAGAGCTATTGGATGGAGCATTCAAGTGATTTGACTGTTGAGGCTATGATGCTTGACTCCAAAGCTTCTGATCTCGACAAAGAAGAACGTCCTGAGGTGTGTTCTATGTTTCACAATCCATGATATTCTATTTATTTTAGAATCTAATGAATTGGGGGATTGTGATTGGTTCTAATGAATTGAGCTTAGGAACATGTGACGTACTGTTCTTGATCACCTTTTTAAACGTCATCGCCTTTTCAGTTGCTATATGAATCTTTCTGTTTATTTGAGTTTCTTGAAACATGAACTTGGCTGATGTGTTTCTTTGCTATAGGTACTCTCTTTAATCCCACCATATGAAGGGAAATCGGTACTGGAACTTGGAGCTGGCATCGGTCGTTTCACTGGTGAATTAGCTCAAAAGGCTGGTGAAGTTATCGCCCTTGACTTCATCGAAAGCGCGATTAAGAAGGTGTTTACTACTTTGGTAGCTGTTGTTATGTTCAGAGTTTAATGTTTTCTTTCTAGTTTACCATATTTCTCTTTTTGTTTCTTTGGTGATGTTGTTGTTGCAGAATGAAAGTGTCAATGGGCATTACAAGAACGTCAAGTTTATGTGTGCTGATGTGACATCCCCAGACCTGAAAATCACTGATGGATCTATTGACTTGATTTTCTCAAATTGGTTGCTCATGTATCTCTCTGATAAAGAGGTGAAATCTGTTTTTCATACCCGACTTTTGACTGTACAGAGAAGAAAGTCTAAATCTTTTAGATGATCGCAGGTGGAACTTTTGGCAGAAAGGATGCTTGGATGGGTAAAGCCAGGGGGATACATTTTCTTCAGAGAGTCTTGCTTCCATCAATCTGGGGATAGCAAGCGAAAATCCAACCCCACACACTACCGTGAACCCAGATTCTATACAAAGGTTCAACCTTTTTAGTTGGCTTTAGTTTATGGAAATGACATGCATCTGGCCTTTCTGAGACAATCTAACGTAGTTTGAAGGATATTTAAAACAAAGACGATGTTCTCTTGTTTTGCGCTACAGCATTGCGACTTATTTTAAAGAGTTTCAGTGGAATCTATAAAAGACTGACCCAATTGGATTAACTTCATCGTGTATATGACTGAAATTGAAATAGTTATCTTATGCACAACTGTGAGATTAGCCACATGGAGGTTCTCTTACATATACTTATATCAATCAAGTTTGATAAGGCTTTTAAAGTGTGTATATCAATCAGTTAATAGATTTGTTGTCACTTGGCTCCACTCTCGCCATTCTCTCGAATCTCATGTGTTGGATGAGTTCAGTTCATTCTTTTAGATTTGGGGAATATAAAACGTATGGTGTAATGCAGATTTTCCAGGAATGCCAGACACGTGATACTTCCGGCAATTCATTTGAGCTTTCTATGGTTAGTTGCAAATGCATTGGGGCGTATGTGAAGAACAAGAAGAATCAAAATCAGGTACAAAATTTTTCTTTATCTGATAGTGTACTCTCCTTATTATTTGATGGCACCTTATTCATCGCACTGACTGACAAGAGGTAAACTTTATTATCTATGTGATGCCAGATTTGTTGGATCTGGCAAAAAGTCAGCTTGGAAAATGACAAGGACTTTCAGCGTTTCTTGGACAATGTTCAATACAAGTCTAATGGCATCTTGCGCTATGAGCGTGTCTTTGGGCAAGGATATGTGAGCACTGGTGGATTTGGTAAATTCCATTCTAACTCTTATCTTCATAAGGACATGCTTACTTGTATGCGTGTGTAAATGTTTACCCACCTCTTGTCTCTTAAGTTCTTGCTTCCCTTAACAGAGACAACTAAAGAATTTGTGGCGAAGATGGAGCTTAAACCCGGACAGAAAGTCCTAGATGTTGGTTGTGGTATCGGTGGAGGTGACTTCTACATGGCTGAGAATTTCGATGTTCATGTTGTTGGAATCGATCTATCTGTCAACATGATCTCTTTCGCATTGGAGCGTGCTATTGGACTCAAATGCACAGTCGAGTTCGAAGTCGCGGATTGCACCACGAAAACATATCCGGATAAATCTTTCGATGTCATTTACAGCCGTGACACTATTCTGCATATCCAAGTAAGCAAAAACAGTTTACTCTTGAAGATGCCTTTTGGGGTAATCATCCTCTGCATCATTTGTCTCTTTTTTTTTTTCAGGACAAGCCGGCTCTATTCAAGACATTCTTCAAGTGGCTTAAACCAGGCGGTAGAGTTCTCATCACCGACTATTGCAGAAATGCTGAAAAGCCGTCTCCTATATTCGCAGAGTATATCAAACAAAGAGGATATGATCTCCATGATGTTCAAGCTTATGGACAGGTTTGTGATTTCTTCTCATTTTTTATGTTTTTGACGGTATCATGATTGAAGAAACCTTCTTCCCGTAGATGCTGAAAGACGCAGGCTTTGAGGATGTGATTGCCGAGGACCGTACCGATCAGGTGACTTCCACATACACATACATGTATACATTTCTTTGTATAATGCTGATTCTCCATTTTTTTTGCAGTTTGTGCAAGTCCTGAGGCGTGAATTAGAGAGAGTGGAGAAAGAAAAGGAAGAATTCATCAGCGACTTCTCAGAAGTAAAACATTTCTCACTACCATTCATTGAATAAAACACCTCTTTGATGCGTCTTTCTCAAAATGTTGTCAAATGTTTTTGTAATGCAGGAGGATTACAATGATATCGTCGGAGGATGGAAAGCAAAGCTTGAAAGGAGTACATCTGGTGAACAAAAATGGGGATATTTCATCGCCAACAAGAAGTAAAATCCAATGGTTTTACCCTAAAATTCTATAACCTCCTCTCGTGATTCTTTTCCCTTCAATAAAATTGTTCCTTGGGAGGACAATATTTGCTTGTTTTTTACTATCCTGGAACCGTAAATTGTAAGAAAACCTAATGTGTTGTTTCCGTTTTGTACTCCAGTCTTTGTGCCTCATAAAATATGCATTGCTTTGATTCATAGATGTTTTTATATATCTGCATAAGATTCAACCGTAATAGATAGTTCAGAGAATTTCTCAAGCTAGGCTTCAAGAACAGAGGGATATATCATATGGGGAGGCTCAGCCACTGCATCGTTACCGTAAGTATCTTGTTGATGGGAGGAATGAAAGTGAATCCAAGATCATCGAGCAACACAAGGTGCTGTCCTGTGGCTGGATTGTTCCACATCAAAGTGTTCATCGAGGGACCTGAGGCTCTCATGTTGGAATTGAGATGTGGCCACTGGAGAAGCAAAAGCTACAACTCCTTGCTGTTTTCAGATTTCTGAGAGAGAGAACACCAATGCACTACACTTCCTTACACCTTGTGCAAAACATAAGACAAAATCCGTTTCCTTCTCCAATTTCTTCAACCTTCAATGGCTCAAGTAGTAAATTTTTGTTGGTCACTGGTTAGAATGAATCAAGATGAAATGGAATCATCATCACTTCACCAGTAGTCTCCACAAGAACATGAACCATCCTTAAAATGGTGAAACCTGTTATTATCCCTCAGAATAATCAATCTCCCGGTGATTTTCGCCATATACTTGATGGCATTATGACAATCCTCACACACACGCAGATTCTTCATCACACGGATCGGTTTCCCTGAAGACACACGCATTATCCCGTACGCCACAGCCAGTCTTTCGCTATGGTACCGAACCATACGCTCCTTCTCTTCTTCTTCCACATCATGAAGAACCACACTCGTCTTTGAAACATACCCTGCTTTCTTCATCCTCAAATCAAGATCCTCCAAAAATGCATAGATCTCGTCTTTCTCGGGATGAAACTCATCCCCAACCGAGAAAGTATGAGTCTTGTTCTGAATCTCAATCCAACTGTACCCTGGAACTTTCTTCACACCTTTGTCCCGCATTCTCACTCGCAGTTTACCTACATCTCCCCATCGGCCTGAAGCAGCGTATAGATTTGAGAGAAGAACATACATACCGGAATTTTCAGGCTCCATTGCAAATATCTTATCTGCAGCTGTTTCAGCTAGCTCTGTGTTTCCATGGACTCTGCTTGCACCGAGTAAAGTTCCCCAAATTGCACCGTCTGGCTCAAAGGGCATGTTTTTCATTAGATTGTGAGCTTCTTCTAGAAGTCCAGCTCGACCGAGAAGATCGACCATACAAGCGTAGTGCTGTGAATTAGGCATTACGCCATAGTCTTGAGTCATCCTGTAGAAATATTGCCTGCCTTTGTCTAAAAGTCCTGTGTGACTGCACGCAGATAGTACTGCAACCTGTGACAAGAACAACAATTGGCATGTTATTGGAAGATAGTACTGCAATTTTGATAACGCCTACGATAAAATGCAAATAGATGTTTCCTTTTTTACCAAGGTAGCATCATCTGGCTTCAGTCCTTCTCTCTTCATCGACTCGAAGAACCTTAAAGCCTCTTCTCCGAACCCGTGCCTTGAGTAACCTGCAATCATCGTGTTCCAAGAGACAATGTCCTTCCCAGTCATCTCCTCAAACAAGTCATTGGCTTCTTCTATGCTTCCACATTTGCAATACATCAACAAAAGCGCATTCCCAACAAAGCACCCAGTATCATACCCACCTTTAACCAATCGTCCGTGCAACTGCTTCCCGAGCTCAAGAGCAACAACGTCTGCACACGTGCTTAGAGCAGATGAAAACGAAGACCGATTCAATCTTCCGCCTTCCCTCTCCATTTGTACAAACAAACGCAGAGCCTCATAGCCATGTCCGCTTTGCGAATATCCTGCAATCATAGCGGCCCAAGAGACTGGATCTCTCTTAGGCATTTTGTCAAAAAGGTTCTTAGCTTCAGAAACATCACCGCACTGAGCATATCCAGTTATCATCGTGTTCCATGTACTAACATTGCGAAAAGGCATAACATCGAACAATTTCTTTGCCATTTCCATTCTTTCGCCCTGCACATATCCTGCAAGCATGGCATTCCATGATACTTCGTTTCTCTCTGGCATTTTGTCGAATAATTCCCTTGCTTCTTCCACCATTCGGTTTTGTACATATCCTGAAACCATTGCTGTCCACGTAAAAACGTCTTGAACAGGAGACTCGTCAAATAGTTTCCGCGCCTCATCTATTTTCCCGTTCTGAGCATAACCAGTGATGATCGTATTCCAGGAAACCACATCCCTCACATTCATACTGTCAAAAAACTGTCTAGCCTCGACAATCTTTTTCTTCTTAACAAACCCACCAAGCAAGCAGTTCCACGAAACCAATGCCCAATTCTCCTTTGACCCAAACAATACACAAGCCTCCTCCATCCTACTGTTCTGAACATATGCAGAGAGCAATGCATTCCACGATACTTCGTTCTTCTCAGGAATTCGATCAAAAATTCTCCTTGCCTCGTCAACACACCCGTTCTGAGCGTATCCAGACAATATCGTATTCCACGAACAAACATCCCTCTCCGGCATTCTCTCAAACAATTCCCTTGCTTTTCCGAGATTCCGGTTCCGCACATAACCTTTGATCATCACATTCCATGAAACTAAATCTCTTACAGGCATTTCGTCAAACAGTTTCCGGGCGAGCTCGAACTCGCCATTTCTCAAGTACCCAGAGATCATGGCGTTGTAAGACACGGAGCTCCACCTAGGCATGCGCTCGAACACACGAAGCGCTTCGTTGCACCTTCCATTGCGCATGTAGCTGCTGATGGCAACATTCCACTCTTTTATATCCGCGTCTCCAGATTTGCTCTGCGATTTCTGGATTTGGGTTTGAGTTCTCGTTGAAGAGTGAAAATTTGCTTCACCGTTTGCTTTGAATCTTGATTTGAGTCCATTGAAGGATGTGTGATGCTTCTGAGCTCGCCACGAGAGAGCGCAAAGCTCTTCTAACCGTTTGTTCCCGCGCATCGCATTTGACCCGGAGAGAGAAGGGATTACTACTTTTGAAAAAGTGATCTCTCAGGGTTTCGTCAAAAAAAACAAACACTTTATTTGCCACCGGAGAACCAATTTTGGCGTTAACGTTTCCCGGAGAAGCTGTTTACGCCGCCGTGTAACAACGTAATGGGCTTTTAAGTTTGAAAAAAGACAGAGAAGCTGACGTGACGTCATCACTTGTCTTAAGTCACTGGTCATACCTTACGAACAATAAACCGAAACAATCCAAAGACCGTAACCAAAGATACTTTTATGTATCTGTATAAGATTCAACGGTAATAAATTGCTCAGCGAGTTCCTCAAAGCTAAGTAAAAGGGGGTGATTGATATTATTATCTTATTGCTCAGCGAGTTCCTCAGAGCAACTAATCAATGGCTAAGTACAAGTCAACTCATTACATCGCTTTGTCAATGAGCCTGCGACTCCCAGAACAGTCTAACGGTGGAATAGATCAGAGAAGGCTCAGCCATTGCGCCATTGCCGTAATCTCCACAAGCCAGTTTCTTCGTGATGGGAGGAATGAGAGTGATTCCAAGTTCATCGAGCAACACAAGGTGCCGTTCAGTGAATGGATTGTTCCACATCAAAGTGTTCATCGAGGGTGCAACGAACAACGGTTTGCTATAGTCCCACGCTCTTATAATACACGTCAATAGATTATCACACAACCCACCAGCAATCTGTAAAGAGATAAAAGGACTGCTTTTTAGATCATGAGAAAGCAAAGAATATGGAGCCAAAGAGCTCAATTCTAGATCTTCCAGATGCGCGCTTCTTTGCATCTGGTGATGGCAAGTATATGAGCCAAAGATCTACTCTTACACTATAGCTGCCATTATCAACAATCTCCAGAGTTGTCAACTATATATCTTCAGCTACGAGCTACTTTCTTAGGATCTTGAAAAAAGCAAAGAATATGGAGCCAAAAAGCTCAACTCTAGATCTTCAGATACACGCTACTTTTCATATGGTTCTGTTGCTCGATGGCAAGAATATGACCAAAAGATCTACTCTTATACTATAGCTGGCATTATCAAACAATCTCGTTACAACGATATATCTTCTAATGGTGATCAAGAGAGAATAATGTTTAGATCAAGCGAATGCAAACAATCTCCAGAATTGTCAACTCTATATCTTCAGCTACTTTGCTTATGATTCTTCTGTTTGAATATGAGGCAAAAGAGATACTCTAGAGTCCAGACTATAGTCAACAATCTCGAGACAGAAATTACATCTATCAATGGAGATACTAAACAGGGAGGATTTTTATGAGATTTATGATTATTAGTAATACAATCTACCTTGCCTAATGTGTTTGCAGACAAAGGAGCGATGATCATAACATCAGCCCAATGTCTGAGCTCGATGTGAAGCACGGGATCACCAATCTTCTTCCAGCTAGACCATTCATCTTCATCTGTATAGAGAGACACATCTTGAGGAAGAGAAGGTTTGTCCACGAAATTCAGAGACGATTTTGAAGCGACGGCTTTCACTTCTGCCCATTCTGAGAAACAATGGCAGAGATTACTGAACTTAATTGCAGCCACACTTCCACTTGCAGCCAGTAAGATACGAGGCTTCCTTATTACTGTATCCACTTCCATATTATCTTCTCTCTCTCTCTCTACATATAGCCTCAAAATCCAGAAGCAGGATCAAACTCAGAAAGGGTTTTAATTCGAATATGAATATTATCTAAATTCAGAAGATTTTGGTTTGAATTTGAGACAACGCAGGGCCAGGATCGTACATGAAATTGATCAAACGATCATCTTCTGTGAAATCAGAAACGAAACGAGAGATTCCATGGATTTATAAAGTTTATGTTACATCCGTTACCTTGATAAGCCGAGGAAGGAAAATCTACGAGAAGCCCTAATCGAAAATTGAAGGAGAAAATTGAAAGCAAATGCTAACTTTGAAGTTTGAAAAAAGACAGAGAAGTCGACGTCATCACTCGAGTCATAGTCACTGGTCAATCTGGTCGATGACTCGCCATGAATGGGCCTTAGCCTTACAAACAAGAACCAAAACAATCCAAAAACCATATTTAAGATTGGGTTCCAACAAATATTGACTGTGGGTGACCCAATTAAACCAAATAGATTCTATGAAGAAAATAATCGGTTTATAATTATATGATTATGTTTATTACAAAATCATAAAAGAGAAAAACATTGTAGGTATTAACGGATCCCAGATTTGAGTATTTCAGAACAAGATTTAAAAATAATGAGATTCTTGCAACACTCAGATTCATAAACCCCAAACAAAAATAATGTTAAAACTCTTAAAAGACAAAGACCAAGCAATTAAATTCCGAAGGAAGAGTTTTAACGCAAAAGTGTAACTTTCCCATGTCACAGATGCACAAGGTCTTGTAACAGCAAAGCTTACGAACCATTAACACTACTGTTTTCTCTTTTGGTACCATTCCTACGAACGTACAAACAAACCTAGAGTGAAAAATCAAACATCAACCAATTAGTCTTTCTCCAAACAAATGTTTTCCTAATTCCCTAAAAACACCATGAGATTCTCTTCTCCATTATCCGATGAAAAACGAGTCAAATCAGCTTCTCTACATTCCACCCGCTAAGACTTGGACCTCCTCGATTGCTGCGACTGCTAGTTTCAACTTATCTGCAGCTTGCTTCACTTTCTTTTGCTGCAACATTTTTCATTTCAAAAAACTTATCATGAGATTGTCCATCTCCATCTTTCTCTTTACTTGTAATAATCCTTTTTCAACTAGTGGAAACCCAAACCCATCTTTGAAATTAATTAAATGATCATTCAATTCCCTCCAGCTCGTCTTCTAAGCGGAAACTACATAATATAAAATCATGTTGACTATATCTCCTAGTATCCTTTGTGATCCCGCACAACATAATGTCTAAACCAAATTGATGCAAGGATGGTGTAACCATGAATACAGTAATGTAAACCAATATCACTGTAGAAGCTAAGTGGGCATAGTTGACTTACTAAGAGTGCGGCTTTTTTCTTGAACTCTCTAGGGTCTGTAGCTTGCTGTCCAGTAGTAGCTTCTGCTGCCTTCATGCGTGGAAAACCGATTTTGACATAAGTATACACAGTTGTATGACTATGGTTATGTGTTACATGAACTAATTACTTGTAGATATTGGACTCATAAGAGATGATAACGACTTACCAAATAGACCAACCACTTGCATTTTCACATCAGAACAAAAAGAGCTTTAGGAACTACAGCAAAATTCAGCTAAGATACACTGACCAAACATGCACATCTTTTCAAAGCTTTTACGCACTTAAAAACATACCACATTAAAGACCAGAGACAAACAACACATTACTCTGTGAACTTTTTCCACTCTATGCAGAAGAAACAAACAGTCAAGGACAACCATAAACTTAGGTATAAGACTTTTTGGTAAACAGTTTTTGACATTTTGTGAATAACGAGAAGGAAGTTAAAAGAGAGATACCTTCTTTGCCCTGCCCACAGTCTTCTTAGCAACTTCTTCGATTTTAGGTTTCCGTCCACGTTTCTTAGCTGGAGCCGCCACAGTAGTAGCTGGAACAGTAGCAGCCGCCACGTCATCTCTCTTTGGCCTCCCTCGTTTTCTGGAACCATCTACAGTAGCAGCCACAGGCGCCGTTACAGGCTGAGTGTTCGACCTCTTTGGCCTACCACGGCCGCTTCCCACAACCGCCGCCGCAGACGCAGTCGGAACAGCTGCTGGAGCTCCGTTTCTTTTCGGACGAAGACTCTTTCTACTCGGCTGAGCTGAAACGCTACCGTTTTGCGGGGAGTCGGATTTGGGCTTCGCCGGTCGACCACGGCCACGTTTCTGAGAAACAGTCGCGGCTGAGACGGCGGTGGGATCAGAATGAAGCTGATTGTCAGGCGCATCTCCGGCTGTATTGGATCTTGGAGGTTCGGGACCAGTTCCGTGAGTCGCGGTAGAAGTGTCAGATCTTTTCGCCATGAGAAATCTAGATTCGAATCAGAAAAAGCGCTTGTGAGAACGGCGGTTAACGGAATCGAAACCCTAGGAAAAACGGACTTCAATGGAGACTAGACTAACCATAACAAACTCGATTTTAGCTAGAACCTTAAAGAAATTTCGATGTTACAAACCAAGAATCCAGAGAACGAAGATAGTAAATACTGATTCAGGCTCTCGCGTAGCAGCTTGCAAGAATTTGATTTCGGAAAAGCTAGGGTTCGCAAATGCACGTACCTTGTTTGTTCAGCTTTAAGAGAAGGATTTGCAAATGAGATGTTAAAGAACGCTTAAGAAAATGGAGGACGAATAAAGAAACTGCAACGAGAAACTTGGAGAAGAAGAAAGATGAGGGATGGTTTCGCGGTTACGAGATGGTCACCATGGCTGGAGCTTGGAGAGCAAAACGAACGACCGAGAGGTTCAGAATCAGTTGCGTCAACGAATTCGGGTCCACCTGGTCTCGTTGTTTTTATATTATCAACAAATTCTTTTAAAAAATCGAAATTAATTTACAGGCTTTTAAAATAAATCACCAAAAATGATTTAAGAGTTACAGATTTCAGATTTCAGGATTATTTTATTTAATTTTTGGCTCTATAATTATTTTTATCCTGCTAATCGCCAGTTGGAAATGAAGAATTTTTCCAATATACATGCACATAGTTTTATAGGTTTTGACCAGAAAAAAAAAACATAGTTTTGTGATTTCTATCAACTTTTTCTTCAAAAGTTGATAAAACCAAAATTGAAAATTACCCAACTTTTTTCAAATTCAAAATTTTTTGGAGGAAACAAATGGTTAGAAATGGTTAAAAGGTGTGACTGAGTTAAGAGAAAACAATTCTACCTTCTACCTAATTTTTGCAATAGTTACTCAAAACCAGATTTCAAACAAAGCAACTGACATAAGCAACGTTAATTTATTGGTTTAAGATAATACTTTGACTACCAATAAAGAAAATAATATTTTCTCTATCTCAATATATAATATTTTTATATTAAAAAACGCGCAGATTAAACACAATTATTTATTTTTATAAAAAATGATTTAACATCATCATTTAATACAATCCAATCAATCATAAAATATTAAATGATCACAAAAGTATAATGCATTTAAAATTTGTATAAAAATTTGTAAAACATCTAATACAATAAAAAACTAAAACTGGGATAGAGGAAGTAATAATAATACATACTGAAATGATGTAAGAGACTGAAGAAACCAACCAACATAGAAGTAGAAGTGGTCATAAAAATTACATAGCGTTTTAGAGAAACATTAACTCCTAAAAGCCTAAGCGACCAAATAAAAGAAGAGAACAGAGTCTAAGAAACATGAGAGTGCAAAGCAAAAGCCTACACAGATATGAACGATGGAGAGAAGGGAAGAGAGAGAGATAAAGAGAGATGGTACATGAACAATGGCAACATCCTAATCACTTTACAGACATTACCCTACCTCTCCTTGTTGTTTGGTTAGAGACACAATCATCATCATTTTGGTTTTTTTTTTGTGTTTTTCTCCTGCAAACACCCTTATAAGATTAAAAAATCCATGGAACACACAACAAGCAAACCCACCATCATCATCACCACTTGCTAGCTTTAATAAGTTGTGTCAAGGCTCTCTTTAGAACAGAGCTTCTTGCATAGCCTCTGCTTCTGTCTGCGCTTGCCCTTGCCCTTGTCCTTGTCCCTCGGGTTCGGGTTCGGGTTCAGTTTCAGGGTGTTGTTCATCTGGCTGCACTTCTTCCATGTGCTGTGGCTCCTCAGCTGTCTCCGTTGTTGTTACTGTTAGCTCTTCCAGCTCCTGTACAGCTTGAACCACTGCTTGATTTTCACTTCCTCCTAACTCAGCTTTCAACACATCAACGATTTCCTTAGCTTTCTCTTGCTGCATAAACGAGAAGACCAGAACCAGCATAAGCATGGAGAATTTCGGAATTGAGAAGAAAATGAAACCAAGAGAGGATCACATAGTGTTTTTGTTCATTAGTCGACTTACAAATAATTCAAACTTCTTCTTGAGTTCACCATACCCAATATCTTGTTGTCCAGAAGCTCCCTTTAACACAGCATTCTATATTTGTAAAAGGCAAGAAAATAAATGTAAGTATGATAATTGATAACTCATTGATTATATTGATTATGATAGATAAACAAATTTCAGAGGACATTCAACAATAATAGAAAGACTTGGAAAACACATATTCTTGAACTTTGATTAAATAACCAAATTTCTGCTTAAAAAAACAAAATTTGCTGGACGTTGTGCATCAAAAAGATAATTTCCTATGCAATTCTAAAGAATTATTACCAGTTAAAGCGAGCCACCGACCACTTCCTCTTAATTACCAAACAATGAGAACTCTTAAATTAATAGTACACCAAAAAACAGATAAGCATAGGCCAAAAGCAGAGACACGAATATAATTAAACTGTAGAAATTATATAGATACTCTCTACCTGCAAACTCGAAAGAGACAATGTTCAGAGTGGAAAATGACATTTATTCACAAGACAAAACTTTCCAACTTTTTTCTCTTGTCTATTTGACTCGGAAAATTGAAACATCAAGTTCTAATTATCACTATGAGATCGCAGAGTCGCTGAGAAAACAGAGAAAAAAATTTACCTTTCTGGGTCTTCCCACGGGTCTTCCAGTACGAGAATAGCCTCTCTTCGGCTTCATAGGCTTCCTGATAACACCTCCGATCTTAGGAGGCCGTCCTCGTCCTCTCTTCGCAACAGCGACTGCAACCTCCTCTCCTCCACTCTCTGCGTTAGGTGGAGGTGGTGGTGCAACAGACGAAGCAACCGCGTCAACTCTCTTCGGTCTCCCTCTGCGTCTGACACCACCGTTAGCAACATACGGGAACACTGAAGCCGGAGCTGAGACCACTGTTGGCTTCCTTTCCCTCCCAGCAGCTCGTCCACTCGGAGGCCTACCTCTTCGTTTCACAATTTCCACACCACCGGAGACACGAGCCTTCACTGTCGGCAAAGCTCCATCTTTCCTAGGACGACCCGGTGGTCTCTTAATCGGCGGCTGAGGCTGTGGTTGCGGCTGTGGCTGTATCTCCTCCTCCGGTCGAGAAACAGGCAATTCGTTTTGTTCCCAGGTGGGTTTTCCGTTAGTCTGAACATCGATTTGTTGAACATCGGGTTTGGGTTTTGGAGGTCGACCACGACCACGCTTCAGAGTCTGAGGAGCAGAAGTCGCAGCCGGATCAGGTAAAGGTTGGTTCTCGTTGACTGTGTTACTCGTGAAATCAGATCTGGGAGGTTCAAGACCAGCAGCTGCAGCTGCAGCAGCAACAGCTACGCTCGTTGGAGGAGGAGCAGCTGCGAATTTGTAGGATTTCTTCACCATCATAAGAACTCCACTGTTCTTCAAAGTCTTGAGATGGTGTGTCAGCAAAGCGCCATGAGCTGGAGGTATCCCAGTGTACATTCTCTCGATGTACCTCGAAATTGCTTGCTTGCTTGAGCCGTCTGGTTCATTCAAAGCCGCAATCGCCGTGCAAATCATCTATCCAAAACACAAAAAGAAACTTTCAGTCACTGAAATTGAAAAAACCCTAGCTAAGTCAAAATGTTGAAATTCTTAGTTACGGAGCTCAGATGAGCTTACGTCGGAGTAAGGAGGGTGAGTAAAGGATGGATGAGGAGCAACGGGAGCTGGTTGCGGCGGCGCTTGAAAGAACTGGTTGTTGTTAGGCGGCGCGACGGCGGAGGGGTTTACGCCGCCGCCGAAGAAGGGGTGTTGGGGAGCGGCGAAGGGGTTGGAGTTGGTGAAGGGAGGAAAAGCGGTGAACGAAGGAGGATGGTGCGGATCATTGGATACAGAGAGAGAAGGATCCATGGATTTAGAGAGAGAAAACAGAGGAAGGTGATGAGATTTTGATTTAGGGGTTTTTTTTTCTTTTCTTTTTTTTTTCCTCTTTTACGAAATTAAAAATTTGTGGAAGGAGATAAAAAAAGTTAGGTTAGAGAGAGAGTGTTGTAGAGAGATGCAAATGACGAAAGGTGGGAACAGCGAGTAAATTAAAATCTGACCGTTGAAAGTGTCTTTTGGTGCCGATTTACGACACGGATCGATGACATGGCGCTTTTTAAAAATAAAAATAGAGTTTTGTGTTTCTTTCAACTTTTTTTTTCCCTTCTACTATTAAACCGTATTAAATTATTTTTATAAACAAACTTTCTAATTTTTACATTTTTTCTAAATTTATTCAGTCAATATTTCATAAAGTTTCTAATTTTTACAATTTTTCCTTTTTTCTAGAGTAAAATTTAGAGTATTATTTTATTTATTAACATTTCAAGCAATTGAACAAGTAATTTTTTCCACATTATTTATGCTTTGACACATTTTTCCCCCTGATTCTGTATTCTTTTTAGTTGCTAAAACTATTACGGTATTTACAAGAAAAATAGAAAACATAAGTTAATAGATCAATTACCAAATAATACTTATATATTTACAAGAATATGTTACACAATTCAAAACACACAAAACCGTGCGGAATGAAAAGAAATTGAAAATCTTAATTATATCAAATTATTCTACTGCACAAGTTTAAAATTCCGTTGTATAACCATTAGGAAGCTGATCCAACAAAGATTCTTCATTCTCATACTCATCTTTGGTAAGAGAGCGAGAGAGACACCAATGCACTGTTTCCTTGACCTTGTGCAAAAAGAAAGAATCCAATTCCTTAATTTCTGTAGTGTTAACACAAAAATGTAGTAGTTGTGTTTGCGTCTTGTTCACATGGCAGAGGACAAAGTCAAATTCAAGAACACAGGACCAGTCCATCCACTCACTAGACAACAAGTAGCTAATAGAAAACATTTTGGTGGAACCCAAATTTGGAGAGATGGAGCGTGATTGCCTCATAGTCTATGGTGCTTAGTCTAACTTGCACGAACGTCTCTTCACTCTCAGTCTCGGTGATTCCTCACAGATGCATGTCTGCAGAAAGTGCCAGAACGTAGCTAATATGATAAGAGAGGACAGCTAGTAACGGTAAAAAGATCAGAGGACCGTACTGGCACATGCCAGTCAACAGATGATGTGGTTCAGGTCTATGTGCCGTATGGAGCTAAGCGTCTGGGTCAAGAACTATTCAGTATGGGCATCGACCTCAAGTTTGACACCAAGCTCTGCTAAACTCAGTTCACTCTTTAGAACATCTTTAGTTTTGGTATCATTTGATCTTACAATCAGAGATTTGGAAGCTTCCTTGACTAAATATCCTCTCTTGGAGGCGTTTTCTCTCGAGACCTACACAAAGATGTGTGGCCACTAGAGAAGCAAATGCTACAACTCCTTGCTGTTTTCAGATTTCTGAGAAGAAATTCACGCTGTTTTAAGGTGAATTTAAATGGTATAGTTACTTCATCAAACTAAAATTAACTAGAGAGCTAATTAACATGCCTCACATTTATATCTTCTCATCAGATTGCGATTTGCTGTGGTGTAACTCAACAGTGTGTAAGAAACCAAACATGAAAAAGAAAATCAATGGATCAATATCAGATTTGTGGGTTCTGGAAAAAGAAAAGAAAATAAAAAATCTCAAAACACTAATACAGAAGAAGCCATTTGAGTCGATGGAAAAATTGGAGAGTTTAAAGAAACTTTTTGGGAATTGATTCCAGTCATGTCTTCTTCTCTGTCTCTAATAACGACCAATACCCCAAACCCTGATAACTCCATCAGTGTAGCCACTGAACAGTGTGTTTCCATCTGCACTCCAGTTCAAGCTCGTGCAGTAGATCACCTGCATTTCCGAGTCCACATTAAAACATATAATTAAAGCCATAATCAAAACTCATACCAGAAACTATGAAATCAGAGTAACCAACAAGTCAAAACCATGTCGATGGAACCACTTCAGACATTGCAATCTTAAGAAATCAGAGACAAGAGCTAACTTAAACCAGGTTAGGTTTCTGAATCTAAGCTAAAATACTCTTCCTCACAAGAATGATATTCAGATATGTCCACATCAATAAAATCAAAATCTCATTCTTGTAAACTACACATAGAACTAAGGCATTCCTTGGAAAAAATCTCATCTTTAAGAGCAATGGCAAATCTTGGAATCAGAGAATTTCACCATAAAGATGATCATTATAAAAGCAGAAGAGAATCAGAGAGTGAAATGACTGATATACCTTCTTCTTGTTTCCGGTTCCAACAGCACCATCAGACTTCTCAGCCTCAGCCTTGAGATCAACCTTCAAATCCTCAACAACACTCTTGCTCTCAAGGTCCCAGATCCTAATGCTATTCTCTGTCGCTGCACACAACCAGTATCTGTTGGGGCTGAAGCAGAGTGAGTGAATAACAGAGCCAGCCTCAAGAGAGTACAGCTTCTTTCCTTCAGCCAAATCCCACAACAAGATCACACCATCTTTACCACCACTGGCACATAGAGAACCGTCCGGTGACACTGCCACTGTGTTCAGGTAACCAGAGTGGCCAGCGAGTGTGTTCCTAAGCTTACAATTCTGGAGATTCCAGACCTTCACGGTGTGATCCCAAGAAGCGGATACAATGGTTGGCACAAGCGTGTTAGGGCTAAACCTAACACAGCTAACCCATTCCCTGTGACCATCACCTCCATCGGAGATCGTGTACTTGCACTCTCCGAGTGTGTTCCACAGCTTAATCGTACGATCACGAGAAGCCGACACGATCTGACGGTTATCAGTGGAGAAAGCCACAGAGAGCACGTCTTTCGTGTGCCCAACGAATCGGCGAGTGGAGACTCCGGTGGCCAGATCCCAGAGACGAAGCTCACCGTCCCAGCTTCCGGAGAGAGCGAATTGTCCATCGGAGGAGAGAGCAACGTCCTCGACGAAATGAGAGTGACCGGTTAGCCTGCGCTGAGCAACACCGTAAGACTTGTCTTCCCTGGTGAGTTTCCAGAGGATGATTGACTTGTCCCGCGACGAAGTGACGATAATGTCGGAATTGTCGATCGGCGTGGCGATGGCAGTGACCATATCGGTGTGGGCGCACATTGTGCCTTTCAACACGAGTCCCTCAGCCATGGTTTAGGGTTTGAGGAGAGAATCTAGGGTTTCTTCTTCTTCCGAGAGAGGCGACACAGAGAAAGAGTAAAATGGAGGTAACAAGAAACGAGGCTATATATACTCTGAGAGTAGAAGATATAATTAGGGTTTTGATCGGTTTCAGTAGTTCGGGTCTCCTTATTTGGGCCAACTTTAAGGCCGGATTATATTACTCAACAGTGTATATGGGCTTTAAAAGAAAACTAGGCCTTTTTTTTAAGTCATATCGATAACCACCTGACAACTCTACCGACAAGCTTTGATGAAAATAGAATAAAGTCGGTTCAATTAAACAAACCGAGTTGGGCTATTTCAACTATCATCGGAAAGAAAAGAAAGGAGTGTCCGTGTTGGGAATTGGGGATACAAGTTTACATGTTCGAATTTCGTAGAAGAAGAAGAAGAAGAATCTCGTGGGGGGAATAAGATGATGAAGTGATAGATTGAAACCCTCCTTTTCTTTAGTTTTACTTTTACCCATTGAATTGATCACATCTCTGAAGCAAATTTCTCCTTTTTAAATCTCACTTACAAGCTGAACGATCCAAACGGGAAGAATCTTCATCCTCCCCTTTCGAGTTGCTGTCGCTCTCTGCTCGTTTTCTCAGCTATGGATTTCTGGGTTCCACTTCAGTAAGCTTCTCCAGCCATGGATTTCGTCAGGTTTCTGTTCTATTCCATTTTCTAGTTTTTTTTGTGAAAATTCGAAAGTTTGGTCTCTGTGCTCTCTAGCTCTCGCTACTAGTTCCAGTTCCATAGGAAGGATTCTTGGTTAAAAGTTAGGGTTTTTAATCGATTCGACACCTTCTGGGAACAAAATTAGGGGTTTTTGGAGGAAGCATAGAAGGAAGGTTTTTGTGACGGCTGGTTGTTTGGGAAGTGGGTATTTGCTCTACAAACTATACAATTCCCATACTCGTAGGCTTGCAGATTTGGAGCGAGAACTCGCCAACGAGCGTGAAAATGACGAAATCATCAAAACCCAGTTAAGCTTTGAACCCATAAAAACTGAGCCTTTTTTCGGATTCTGTTCTTATGGATTCTCTTTACTGATCTATATCTTGTTGATACTCTTGCTTATAGAATGAAAGCCCATTTCGAGAATATTCAGATGATCGTGGACTCGACCACACTGCCTCACGCAATGCAGTATTTGAGTATCCGCATAAGCGAGGAGATCGATGTCTCTGATGTTATGGAGAGACTGAACAAAGGAAAAGGAATGTTGAGTCCTTCTGAGAAGCTTCAGCTCTGGGACGAGCTCAAGATTTTGAGTATGCAGTTACCTACTTACCTCTATCAAACATTTTTTTTTTACCTGTATTAACTATTGAGTGAGCACATCCGATGTTTCTTACTTGGTATTTGTTTGTGTTTTTTTTTTCAAGGTTTCACGAGGATGGTTTTGTCTCTTTGGTCCGTGACAATGCTTAGCTTGTACATTAGGGTTCAAGTCAACATTTTAGGCAGACATTTGTATGTTGACACCGCACGAGCTCTTGGCAGCTCCCATTTACTTGTAAGACAATATGCTTCCCCTCTTCTCTGACTGAGGAACTGCTGTTTTATTCATCGATACTGCACATGGTCTTTCCTGTTCTCATCTGATTGTTATTAAGATTCAGTATGTTTTACCTATCACATCCCCAGCAAGCTATTTTTGGGGGTTTCTCAGTGGTCATTGTGTGAAGAGTTGTTGAATTATGTTCCTAGTATCTAATTGCGATAACGATAATGTAATTGCGATTTATGGGTGATTTGGATTTAACATTTTGGAATCACCTATCTTATACTTTGATTAGTCTTTGATTTAGTTTCGGTTACCTTTTAAAGCAAATGTTGCTTGTCCTGTGATCTCTTAACATAGATTTTCTATTGAATTTTATTTTTGCAGGAAGAGTTAGATCTTATTGATAGAGATGATGAACAGAAGTTCTTATCAAGTGCTGATTTTCTTGTGACCAATGCATTGCCAAGTTTGATTTCAGATATGCAGGCTGCAGTCAAGGAAGTTCTTAAAGGGTATGTTACAAAATGCTTATCTAGATAGTGTTGTGTTTTAATTGGAGAAAAAAAAAATCTAATGCGTTGTGTTTTAATTGCAGAAAGCAGTTAAAGGATGTAATTACCACAAGAGTTCTTCAAGAAACTGTGTTACGGATTGTGGATGTGTTCATGAGCACTGGAAGTCCACATCACTGGGTTGATTATTTAATGATGCCTCAAGACGCAAAGCTTTCGAGAAACACAAGTGGTTCCTCTGATGAAACTGTGTCCAAGTTTCATCAACTCATGGCTGAAACCCGGGAAGTACTCACCAGGTAATCATGATAAAGTCTCTCTGCTAACATAAACACACAAGTTTTTCTTCTTTAGTACATTCTTGGATGATTGCGGAAGAACCTAATCTCGTGGTCTCTTTCTTGTTTCAGCACTGAATTCACAAATATAGTGGAGATTTCGCTCAAGTGTTTCACGGATGCGTTGGTAGAGGAAATGGAAACGCAGACTTTAGCCGGTGGTTTGGCCACGGGGATGCCATTGGCAAAGATCTTACCACAGATTGAGAAGACAATACATGTGATTACAGCTGAACCGGGCAAGAACCGGTTCTTACAACTCATCAGAGATCTGTCTGAAGTTCAACTCTTTTTTACTCTTTTATACGCTGATATGCCACAATAGCAACTTTTGTTTGTTCTCTTAGTGTTCCCAATCGCACATTGCAAAGCGGTTTGCGTTGTTTTTTTTGTTTTTTTAGGGGTCTAATTAATTTCAAAGAAATGCAAATTTTTTTGTGTTTTGAGCTTGTAGAATCAAAGTTGATTTATTTTATTTTTCTGGTTACAATACATTTTTTATTGGTAGTTAATTAAAGCTAACTTGCATTTTTAAACATTTAATATGTAACATTTAAAGTGTCCACGATCCCTCCATTGCACACAAGTCAACGGAAATAAGGTTGACTTTCCAATCTACAAGATTTATACACACCCGTAAATTATGAGACCAACGGAGAATCAAAGTGTTAAGAGTCGTTAACGGAGGTTGTCGGGAAAAATGTACATTCAGATGACGGACGGAGCTCCTCCGCTGCCGGAGCAAAGCTCGTTTGACCACCGGGTCGGTTAGATCACCCATTCATTCCCAATCCCTCTTTAATCTAATTCCCAATCTTGATCTTTTTTTTTTTTTTT
>OVAY01001172.1:23989-34356 GCA_900406395.1 Kernera saxatilis
TTATATATAGATTGAAGAGCTAGAGAGACAGAAAGAGATCGACGATTGGCTTCCGATAACTTCATCGAGAAACGCGAAATGGTGGTACTCTACGTTTCACAATGTGACCGCCATGGTGGGGGCTGGCGTTCTTGGCCTCCCTTACTCCATGTCCCAGCTCGGATGGTACGCAATTTCGATTGTTTTCAACGCATTCTTTATTATTGTTTTTGCGTTTGCATTTACTTGTTAAAATGTGTTATTCATATTTTTACAATAGGATATATTAAGTTTTTCATCAAATATTTTGTAAATTGTAAACTTAAATACATATGTATCTATATTTTCTTACAACATTAAATTTGCTTTTAGTTTAGAATTTGTACATAAGTTTTAATTCAATAGTCCATAACAATTCTGCATCGATATATTGTTGTCCCCAGAGAGCATATCTGCATATGTATGTACTTTATGTTGTAATCAAATATTTGAAATTTTTTACATGATTTTGTTATATATATGTTCAGGGGTCCGGGCGTGACAATACTGATACTATCATGGGTAATAACACTCTACACGTTGTGGCAAATGGTGGAGATGCACGAGATGGTTCCTGGGAAACGCTTTGACCGCTACCACGAACTTGGCCAGTTTGCGTTTGGCAAACGTCTTGGCCTCTATATCATCGTCCCTCAGCAAATCATTGTCGAAGTAAGCACTCTCAATTCGATATTACACAATTGATTTAAAATGTCATATATCTATAAGTTTTGACATTGGCTACTTTAACAAATTTAAGGTTGGAGTATGCATAGTTTATATGGTGACCGGAGGACAGTCGTTGAAGAAGTTTCATGAACTCGTCTGCTCAGAATGTTCTCCGATCAAACTTTCTTTCTTCATAATGATATTTGCTTCTTCTCATTTCGTTTTGTCTCATCTCCCAAACTTCAACTCCATCTCTGCCGTCTCTTTAGTTGCTGCCGTCATGTCTCTTAGGTATACTTGTTATCTTACAGTTGGATATGATTATGCATGATAATCATAAAACGCTAGAACCTGACTTAAATAGTTAAATGATACCTTAGTTTTGCTACTTATGTTTTGAAAACTTGATATATATTATAAATTGCAAAGAATTAGTGGAATCACATTTCCAAAACGTGAAAAAATGGTATATGATTCATCATTTATGCATTGTTTTTAGTTATTCGACGATCGCTTGGACCGCTACAGCCGCAAAGGGCATTCAAAAAGACGTTCAATACGGCTACAAGGCGGGCACAACCACGGCCACGGTCTTAAACTTCTTTACAGGACTTGGGGGCATTGCGTTTGCTTACGCAGGTCACAATGTGGTGCTTGAGATCCAAGCAACGATACCTTCTACTCCAAGTAAACCTTCTAAAGGTCCTATGTGGAAAGGAGTCGTGGTGGCTTACGTGGTCGTCGCCTTGTGTTATTTCCCCGTTGCTTTGGTTGGCTACAGCGTTTTCGGAAACGCTGTCTCGGATAACCTTCTGAAATCACTCAAAACGCCGGTTTGGGCCATCGCACTCGCTAACTTGTTCGTGGTTATGCATGTCATTGGCAGTTACCAGGTCACTCCAATAACTTTAGATAGGTTCATGGAAATTTCATTGATCAATCAAACCGGTGATATCTATCGATTTTCTCATATTGAACCGATAACATCTTTTTTTTTTTGTTCTTTGGGTATTCCATTGCTATATATATACGGTCCAGATATCAGTTTTCAAGTATTAGTCTAGATTTCGATACAAGAGTCACACTTATAGCAAAGATTCGGTTTTTTGTTTATAGAAATTTTAACTGTAGGTATTCGCAATGCCGGTTTTCGACATGGTTGAGACATTTCTGGTTAAGAAAATGAATTTCAAGCCTTGTACAACTCTTCGCTTCATCGTACGGAATGTGTATGTTGGTAAGTACGTTAGTCTAAGCTCTATAGAGTTTGCAATTTTGCATCTTCTTATATTCTTTTTACAATTATATATTATATATATATATATATATTAATAACGAAAAATATTTCAATAATTTATATTCTTTATATATATCCAATAAAAAAATACTATACATTAATAACGAAAAAGATAAATTATAAAGAAAAAAACAATATCCTCTCTGTTTTATGAATATATTGAATAACTACAATATTATAGATGAACTAGAGTGATATATTATTATTATTTTTTTAAGTATTTTGATAAAATATGTAAAATTTTCTGAAACATGAAATTTTATGAAACGTGTGGACAGCTTTAACGATGTTCATCGCGATCTTGATACCATTTTTTGGCGGCCTTCTCGCGTTCTTTGGAGGATTTGCGTTTGCTCCAACAACATATTTTGTAAGTGTATATGTTAAATCTATTCGAATTCTATGCAGATAAATTTTAATTCATTCATTAAAATAGATTTAAACTTTGGATGCGTTGTAATTTGTTCTGCAGCTTCCTTGCATAATGTGGCTGATAATCTATAAACCAAAGAGGTTTGGCTTGTCGTGGTGGACGAATTGGGTAATGTCTCTTTCTGTCCGAATTGGTTAATTTCTTAGAAATTAAATTATTTCAAATTGATACTGATTAACTTTCATAGCTTACTAAATCTGGATTTTAGACTTTAACTAAATCGTTCACTAAATAATCTATTTTCCGAAAAAGTATTTTTTTTTTCTTCATGTTAATAATAATAATGTCCTCATAGCTAATCATATATCTAGACACTGAAGTAGACACTATGTAACAGGTATGCATAGTGCTTGGAGTTATTTTGATGATCGTATCATCAATAGGAGGCTTGAGGCAAATCATCCTTCAATCCAAAGATTACAGTTTCTTTTCTTGATTAATTCTCCTTACTTCACATTCTACATAGAAATGGGGCATTATTGTTACTTCTTTTTTTTTTTTGTCGCCGGATTTCTTAGTCTTAAATTTCCGTTTACAATATTCTTTTTTTAATCCAAATTGGTCTATCAGATGATGAATACGAACAAGAACAAAATATTCAATTTTTTTTCTGTCAACAACAATAAATTAATTTAAAGGGTTTAAAAATTCAAACCGAAAATACATAGTTTACATCATCAATAACTATTGAAATCTCTGGTGAAATACTGTATCTTACATATGTATATTAATATATGTGATATATTGACAAAGAAGAATCATAAAATCTAAAGTAAGACTTTAGTAAGAGAAGAACAAAGACATGATCTCACCACTCACCAAGAACGTCTAGAGAGCAATTTGTTAGAAACCAAACCCAGAAGTCAATAAATCATCTGCAAATTTGAAAGCTTCAACCAAACCCACCAAGCCCTCTCCCTCAGTGTTTTGTCTAAACTCACTCTTCCCCACATTAAAGATAAATGGTTCGACCAATATGTTAAATGAATAGTAAAATAATAGAATTAACCATATGAATATGATCGACTAGCAAAAATATTTTAGCTGAATAGAGTTGTGCAGAATATTCCTGTTGTTTTAGTTATATTTTAATATATAGCGGAATCATATTTTCGTTTATCGAGCATTTGGTTTTGGAGGTTTTTTCTAAACTTGTCGGCTTTATATCCAGAAAGATTTTAATCCTTGCCGGCTTTGTCTCCGGAAAGATCTCCACGTTTGTGTATTTTTCGTTTTCAACTACAATAAAATTTCTTTAGCGGAATCATGTATTAAAAAAAAATAATTCTAAAAAATGATTTTAAATAATGAAAAATATCAAAATCACATAAAACGCTCAAAAAATAAAATAAGATACCATTTTTAGAAGATACCCAACAAATATTGAAATCTCTAGTTAAGTATCTTACATAGTTATATGTATACACTGATAAAGAAGAATCATAAGCTCAAAATACAAGAACACAGACATAATATAGAGGATAGTGCCTTTATTTACCAGATTTGTTTAAATACAAATACATTAATATATGGGATTTGCCAGCTTAAGATGCTTTCGATCAAATCGATTCACACGATTTACTAAGCATTGACTTGTGTGATTAATCTATACAAATAAACTCAATTCGTTTTTCTCGCATGAGACATTTTTCTAGACAAGTTCATTTCATTTATTGTAGTTGCTCTACATACACAACCCTTGGCTTGAGGGGAAACAAGAGATTAAAACTAAATATGGATCTAGAGGAGTTGACTTCGAATGCGAAGCAAATACAAGCCGATCTGTTGGACGAGATACTCAGAGTTAGCGCGAACACAGAGTATCTTGGACGTTTTCTCCATGGAAGCTCTGATAAAGAGCTTTTCAAGAAGAACGTACCGGTGATGACCTATGAAGATGTTAAGCCTTACATCGAACGTGTTGCGAATGGAGAACCCTCAGATGTAATTTCGGGCGAACCCATTAGTCATTTCTTCCTAAGGTATATGTTGTGAAGTTACAGAAAATAGATTTATCATATGATTAGTGGATCGACTAGTTTTAATATTTTGAAATGTGATGTTTGTGACCTTGTTGGTGTGTAGCTCTGGAACAGCAGGAGGGATACAAAAGATCTTCCCTGGGAACAATAAGTTCTTTGAGAAAATTATCATTGGCTATGCTCTAAACTCCTCCATTTTATCCAAGTAAGTAACTCCTCACATATCTGTTTCCTTCTTTATAGTATATTTGTGACTTCCATCACAAAGAATCCAATTCTTTATTTCCTGTTTATAGGCATATCACTGGTGTCAAGGACGGAAAGGTGATATCATTTCTTAACACTAGACCGTTATCCAAAACTCCCTCTGGTTTACCTGTTGCTCCTCTAATGACCAGTTTCATAATGACCGATTATTTCAAGAAGTGGTCGTCAACAAGTTTTACTAGCCCCAACGAAGTTATATTATGTACTGTCATCTTCTCTGTGGTCTTGTCCAGAGAGCGGAGGTTGTGAGTGTAGCTGCTACCTTTGCTTCCAGTTTAGTTCAAGCATTCACTTTTCTTGAAACTAACTGGCAAGAATTGTGTAATAATATCCGATCTGGTCATGTTAGCGAGTGGATTACCGACCGTGGTTGCAGAGACTCTGTCTCAGTCATGCTTGGAGGACCTAATCATGACTTGGCAGATCTAATTGAACATGAATGCAGCCAGAAGTCATGGGAAGGTATCATCACACGGCTATGGCCCAACATCAAATTCGTTCGAAGCATAATTACCGGACAAATGTGTCAATATATTCCAATATTGGAGTTCTACTCCAAAAAAGTGCCTATCATCTCCTCGGCTTATTCGTCTTCTGAAACAATTTTTGGGATAAATGTGAATCCTCTATGCAACCACAAAGATGTGTCTTATACGTTTTTGCCCAACATGTCCTACTTTGAGTTCATGCCTGTCGATGGAGGAAACAATGATGAGATAGTTGATCTTGTGAACGTCAAGTTAGGGTGCTTCTATGAGCCCTTGGTCACAAATCAATTCGGTGAGTTATATGTTTGTATATTATGCATATATATAGTTATATATATATATATATATACGTATATCCTATCTCAACTATATGATAAAAACTAATCATTTTCAATTAATATTGTTGCTAGGCTTATACAGATATAGAATGGGAGATGTTCTACAGGTGACTGGATTTTACAACGGAGCACCTCAATTTAGATTTGTACGCAGAAAAAATATGGTAATAAGCGTCCAAGTGGAGGCAACAACTGAAGAAGATATATTAAAGGCGTTGGAGCGTGTGAGAATCGTTCTTGAGTCTTCAGGTTCACATGCTATTCTGATATCTCTACTGTCCCTGGTCATTATGTTCTTTATTGGGAGCTTAAAGACATCAACTTTGATGGCATTGTTAAGCTTGATAACAAGGTAATGGTGGAATGTTGTTGTGTAATGGAGGAATCATTTAATGATCTTTATAGAAGATTTAGGAGTAAATATGGTTCAATTGGAGCTCTAGAGATAAGGGTGGTGAAACAAGGAACGTTCGATACTCTCATGGAATATTTCATCTCCAAAGGTGCTTCGGCATCTCAATACAAGACACCTCTATGCATAAATTCTCCTCAAGTTTTAGCAATTCTTGAAGACAAAGTTCTTGCTCGGTTTCTCAGCGATAAACCCCCTCCACTATGATCAGATAGGGTCGATTCGGAGCACATAATTGGTTTTACGGTTTTGGCGGGAAAATATGATTTTGTGATTTTGGTGGGAAAATGAGATTTTGGCGGAAAAACGTAATTTTGTGATTTTGCCGAAAAATACGATTTTTACGGTTTTGGCGGAAAAACGTGATTTTGTGGTTTTGGCGGGAAAACGCGATTTTGCGGTTTCGGCGGAAAAACGTGATTTTGCTGTTTTGGCGGGAAAACACGATTTTGCAGTTTTGGCGAGAAAACACGATTTTGCGGTTTTGGCGGGAAAACGCGATTTTGCGGATTTTGCGGGAAAATATGATTTTACGGTTTTGGCGGGAAAATATAGTTTTATAAATATATTTGTAAAATATTG
This sequence comes from Kernera saxatilis, assembly GCA_900406395.1. Classification (NCBI taxonomy): domain Eukaryota; kingdom Viridiplantae; phylum Streptophyta; class Magnoliopsida; order Brassicales; family Brassicaceae; genus Kernera; species Kernera saxatilis. The sequence continues at coordinate 30,476 of OVAY01001172.1, forward strand.
TAAAACCTTTCAAAATTTTTTAAAAAACTTATAAATTAGGTTTTAAATTTTTTATAAATATCATTGTAAAATCTTTTAAAACCTTATAAAAACTTATAAATTTAGATTATAAACATTTTTATAAGCTTTTATAAATATCTTAATAAAATCTTATAAAAAACTTATAAATTTAAACTATAAACTTTTATAAGTATCTTTGTAAAACCTAGTAAAACCTTTTAAATTTAGAAAACGTTATTTTACGTTTTTGGCGAAAAAATACAGTTTTATAAAACCTTGTAAAACTTTTTAAAATCTTATAAAAACTTATAAATTTAGATTATAAATTTGATTAATTTGGAAATATAGCACTTATTTTAACTTTTCTTTGCAATGTAACACTTTCTCTGTTGAAAAGTCGGTTTTGTTCCTCTCCATGTTTGCACATCGCACGTGTAATGTTATACCAAATAAAGATTACTAATAGGTAACATATATCATATTCTGACACAAACACTCTCTCTCTCTCTTTTTTTCCACTCGAAATACTTAGAATTTAGTATTCCCTTCGGGTTTTGTTTTCTCTTAGGGTTTTAGATTTAGAATTTAGTATCCCCTTAGGGTTTAATATTTCTTTATGGTTTAGTATTCACTTAGGGTTTAAGTTTCCTTTAAGGTCTAATATTCTCTTAACTTTTCAGGTTCCTTTAAGGTTTAGTATTCCCTTAGGGTTTAGGGTTTAGTATTCCCTTAGGGTTTAGGGTTTAGTATTCCCTTAGGATTTAGGGTTTTGTTTCCCCTTAGGGTTTAGGGTTTAATATCCCCTTAGGATTTAGAATTTAGTATTCCTTTAAGGTTTAGTATTCCTTTAGGGTTTAGGGTTCTCTTAGGATTTAGGGTTTAGGGTTCCTTTAGAGTTTAGGATTTAATATTTCTATAGGGTAAATAGTATATCCTTAGAGTTTAGTATTTTCTTAGAGTTTTATAAGTATTTTTGTAAAACTATTTACAACCTTATAAAAAAATTTAAGTTATAAACATTTTTGTAAACTTATATAGGTATCCTTATAAAACCTTTTAAAACCTTATAGAACTAAATTCTAAGCATTTTATAAATTTTATAAATATCCTTGTAAAACCTTTTAAAACCTTCTAAAAACTCGATTATAAACATTTTAGGATTTAGGGTTTAATATTTCCGTAGGGTTCAATATTTTTTTAGGGTTTTATAAGTATATTTGTAAAACTTTTTAAAACCTTATAAAAAGATTTAAATTATAACCATTTTTATAAACTTATATAAGTATCCTTATAAAACCTTTTAAAACTTTATAGAACTAAATTCTAAATATTTTATAAATTTTTATAAGTATCATTGTAAAACATTTTAAAACCTTCGAAAAACTTAAAAATTTAGATTATAAACATTTTAATAAACTTTTGTAAATATACATGTAAAATTTTATAAAATAATTTTGCGGTTTTGGCAGAAAAATGCGATTTTGTGATTTTGGCGGAAAACGAGATTTTGCGGTTTTGGCGGGAAAACGTGATTTTGCGGTTTTGGCGAGAAAACGTGATTTTTGCGGTTTTGGCGTGAAAACGTGATTTTGCGGTTTTGACGGGAAAACGTGATTTTGCGATTTTTGCGGGAAAATATGATTTTACGGTTTTAACGGAAAACGTAATTTTACGGTTTTAACGGGAAAACGTGATTTTTCGGTTTTGGTGAAAAAACGTGATTTTGCGGTTTTGGTGAAAAACGTGATTTTTCGGTTTTGGCAGAAAATACAATTTTTTGGTTTTGGCAATGCTCTGTGTAGTCAATCTATTCTACCGAATCAAATAAAATCAAATCGTTTTGTTCGCTTGAGACTTTTTTTCTATACAAATTAGGGCCTGCTAATTAATGTAATCGTGTTATTTACTGCTAAATAAAGAACAACTTTAAGTGAATTAGAGATGAAAACCCAAATATATAGCGGAATCAACATTGTGTTTTTTTTTAATCATGAATTTCATTCATATTCCGAATGTTAATGGGCATGTTTTCAGTCTTAAATTTCCGTAAAAACTTCTATTATGAATTAATTAGTATGTTAAATGAATAGTAAAATAACGAAATAATGATCAAATAAATCGTATAACACAAACTATAATTTTTTTTGACATGTCTATAAATATATTAGTGGAAATAAGAATAGTGATTCTTTCAAAAAAAAAAATAAGAATAGTGATTTTGAATAGTAAAAAATGGCATAATCACGTGAAAACGTTTTAAAAATATAAAATACCATTCATCAGCAGCAAGATATTCAAAATTTTAAAATAAATATTGAAATCTCTTGCTAAGTATCTTACATAGATATATGTATACATTAACGAAACCAAAAAAGCCCTGACCTGAAAAGAACGATTCAAACTGTGTTTTCCACAAAAGATAGTTCCTTTTAGTGAGTTTTATTGTCACACAATTATAAATGTTTAACACAAGATAGGAATATGGACCATGGTTTTCTCCATGGCTCTAATACCATGAAAGTAAAACCCTTTTGAGAGTTAAAAAGAGAAGAAGATAAAGTTTTCTTTGTTGATTTCTTCTTAAGGCAATTGAAGACAAAACATCACTAACAGTGACTTTGTTTTACATACTGTTAAGAGGGTTTTCAATCCTTTTTCTTTATCAAATCTACCCTCGAACTATACAAAATGCAAGAAAATCTTCCAAATCACAGAAAGTCGAAATATAACCCTTCACGGTAATATATATGTGATAGAAAATTAAGCTGAGATATTAAATGATTATCTTTCTTCTGGAGAAGCTAATATTATGACTCTGAAGTCAACTATTCCAGAGCAATTGAAGATCAAACATCACTATGAGTTCTGGTATCAGCTTTGTTTTATTTTGAAAACACAGACAAATTATTGATCTCGTTACAATTATATCTTTAAGCTGCATGGAAACGAGAGCGGATACGCGGAAGCGGAATCATATAAAAGCGCGGAAGCGAGTATTTAGAAAAAATTAGGAAACGGGTACGTGTTGGAAGCGTATATATATATAATAAAATAATATTATTTTATAGTAATAAAAATTGAGAACAACGATTTATCTTGAATGATTTTCTAGGTAAATCGATACATAATATATCAAACAAATAATAACCAAATTAAAATATTTTGCTTGGTTTTTAAAATCATGAAGAAGAAAACTAAAATGAGAATTGCAAAATGGTTCATAATTTATATGTTTCTTAATTAAGGTTTTTAATACAATAATAAAAAAACCAAAATTATCCTAAGAGTCTTTAATAATTTATTATTTTCTACGATTTTAAATTTGGAATCATAAAAATAAAAACGCTTCCAATTTGGAATCGTAAAAATCAAAACGCTTCCAATTTGGAATCAGTGCTTCTAAAATGATTCCAACTTGGTTTTTTTTGGAATCGCGCTTCCGTGACGCTTCCTCGCGATTCCAAAAGCTTCCGATTCCAATTCCGATTCTGAAAGGGGAAGGGGACCTCTAACGAAGCTTCCGTGCTACATATTTTTGTTTAATATCTTGTTTCACACACGATATTACATTATAGAGGATATTCTCAAGCTAGGATACATTAAAGTTTGGGAAATTGAAGTAGATAACCAAAATTTGAACCTTAATTCACGAGATGACCATAAAAAAAAATGGTCATGATATTCTGCATATATTGTGTATTAAATGCTAAAATACCCTTCCTTCCTCACGCGCACAAGTAGTGTTAATGACGTGGATTGGTTATCAAAAGACAGCAAGAGCGATATTACAGCGATATTTTGATGTCATACCCTTTCTTAAACAGTTATGATCTCATATGTGATCTTTGGATTTAATTCAAAATCTTGGGGTTCTCAAGGGG
>OVAY01001173.1:0-25979 GCA_900406395.1 Kernera saxatilis
TTTTGGTAGCCCACGATTGTGTTCGTGTGGCACACAATGGCTTTCCTTGCCTTGTGTTGTGCCACGACCAAAGCCACAAAGAAGATACATCAAAGTAAAACCTCAAGGGCCGTTATGGCCAAACTGTCAGCACCATTAATTGCTGATCGAGATACATAAACGAAACGTATTCATGAACACTCATCTCCGAAATACAATCATTTGTATCTCCATAGCTCAGGATCGATGACCGTTGTAGATACATCATACATGAACCATTATAGTCGAGGAGCTTTGTGTTAACACCATGCAACATAGATGTGTACTGAGGTACATGTGTAGTAATCAATATATTGTGCGTATTTGATTTTGACGAGAGAAAACAATTGAGATTCGATAGTACCAATAATTCAAATCTGTTGTTGAATTATTTCTAAGGAACACCTCGTTCCTAAATGATACCAATAAGTACTTGAAACCTAACTAATATTTCATTATTTGTTGACACAAGTATTTATAAACCTTGTCTCTTTTTTTTTTTTAATCTCAATGTTGATACCTATTTTTGGCGACGTGGGGAAATGTTGATAATAAGATGCGAATAGGCTATTAAACCAATGTTATTGAAAATATATAGGAAAAATAAGAACAACCACTTGTATGAATCTTTAATTAGAGTATTTATTGAGGGCATGGCAAAAAAAGACAATTGCAGAGATGCTTGTTCTCAGGTAGAGAACTGCAAATGCAACCGATTTCGACTGGACCAAGCCGTCCAAGTGAACGTCCAAGTGTTGCTGCTAATTCGTTATAGCATTGTGTGATGACATTTTCTTGGCATAAAGTCATAAACCATCAAATATTTGTTTTCTTGATGGGCACCATGGTCTTATCTCTGCAACGGTTAGGCTTGGGAGAAGAGAAAATAAGACGCAAGAAACCAAGAAAATTGCACCGAACTTCATCTTCTTCCTTTTTTGTTGCAAGTTCCTTCTCTCTTTTAGTTATATGTTTTTGTGATTTGTGGCTTTTTTCAGATAAGCACTAATATTCTACATATATATGATAACCACACAGATATGATATACCTATATTTAGATACATATATCGTTTGACCGTACATAATTTTTGCACCTTGGGCTTTGGGAAATCCAATAAATGTTGAGACTAATGTTCTGACTCCATTTCACAAATGGGAAGAAAATTGAACCCAACTTCATCTTCTTTTTTAAGTTTCTTTTTTTTGGGGTTACACATTAAAACCTCTATAAAAACAGAACATCAAACACATATTAGTTTAAAAAAAAAAAAGATTAAATATTTAGTCTATATATATATATATATAGGTAAAAAAAAAGAAGATTATATAATATTTTAATTTTTTTCTTCAATTGATGTTAATTATATTAAAGAATTTAACTGAATTCGCTTGTGAAAATGACTTCGCTAATCATAATAAGGTTGGTCTCACCTTAATAACATACTGCAATATATAATAGATGTTAATATCATATTGAATTATCCATTTTTACATGTTCATAAATTTAAAATTTAGAAGAGTTGTAGCGACTATCTTTAAATTTGATGGTAAAATTAAAGATTATACTACGGTACATTTGGAAGTAGTTAAACGTAAAGAATCAATTAATACATTTAGAACTCTTCACAAGTTGTAGATATACACATCCAGAAAATCGCACTAAAAGTTTTTATATAATAAATAAAATTAGAGATGAACTCCAAGGAAATTCCAACTTTAAATACAAACAAATATAACTCTAGAGTCATGTTTTATTACATTATCTTAGATATATATAGATAAGTTTACTACCGGGAAAAAATATACATGTTATATAATTATTTGGTTATGATATTGATGGGACCATATATGAGATTTTAGAGTATATTTTTGTGACTTGTGACTTTTTATCCAGATAATCGCTATATATAGACATTTCCACATTTTTATTTACTTTTTTTTTTTTAATTTTGCTGCCATTTGGCCTTTTTAACGACTCATACATGCATGCATTTTCACATTTTTTTTCTTGAAATTGAAACGTACGCAATTAATTAGAATAGACATTCATAGAAAGGTTTTGTCATATAGGCATTTACACATTTTTATTTGTTTCTTTTTATTTGCTGTCAATTGGACCTTTTAACGACTCATACATGCATTTCCACATTTTTTTTCTTGAAATTGAAACGGACACAATTAATCATTAACATCTTCGGCGAACAAAAAACAAAACATAACATCTTCAAAAACTAAAATGTCACAACACACATTGTGTCTTCATTGTCAAGATCTTTCCTTGTTCTTGAGCCAATTTGCGAACTCTTGAAGAGTGTTATTGTCTGCTCTATAATGTTTCATTACGAACTTAAGAAGCATAGACCATGTAACCCGAGCTTTCGCCCCACTTCCTCTGAGCCTTCTGTTTCTCACAAGTCGGTGACTTAAAAGAATGTCTCCATCAATGTATCGGCACTAGACAATAGCCTCTCATCGACTCCGTGGTTGGTGACTAGGAAGAAACCATGTTGCTCTGCCGCTTCTGAGACGAGTCTTGTAGCTTCCGAGACGAAGAATGGGTTACCGGAGAGGACTCGGAAGCTACAAGACTCGTCTCAGAAGCGGCAGAGCAACATGGTTTCTTCCTAGTCACGAACCATGGAGTCGATGAGAGGCTCTTGTCTAGTGCCGATACATTGATGGACACATTCTTTAAGTCACCGACTTGTGAGAAACAAAAGGCTCAGAGGTATTTGGTTTGGTTCATTATTTAGGATTGTTGAATCAAAGGTCATCAAAGGGTTCTCTCTGGTATTATTTTCATTGAATGTTTGAGGAAGCTTTGTGATGCATTCCATTTCAAGTGGAAATGAACAGATGTTTTTATATTTGAGAGAAACAAGAACTTGAAAAGCTTTTGTTTAGGCTTTCTTTCTTTGCTAATTTCTTTCAGTGTTGTCGTGTAAATGGAGAGGAGGAGAAGAGTGGATATTTATAGGGACGCGAGAAGTAAACTTACACGCCTAGCTATAGCATGCATGGTGAACAGTGAACACGAGAGGTTCGTTTTTTTTTTTTGGTGGCCACATGAGCTTCGTTTTTTTTTGTGTGGTCACATGAGGTTCGTTTTTTTAGTTTTTAACTTTTTATCTTAAACATTTTTTTGTCCATATTTATGAGCCAATCAAAACCTTTTAATATTAGCTTTAAATGGTAATCATAATTATATATGTAATTTGCACTTAGACACATTTTTCCAACAACTTACTGCATTTACACACACTTTTAATTCTTGACAAATTTTTATATTGGACAATTACAAAGCTAACCCTCCGTTACTTTTTTTTTTTTTAACACCAAAATCTTCTTTTATATTAAGTTTTCGTCAAAAGACTTTCCTCTAAGGAAAGCCAATCGGGAACCGACGAATTTACAAGGGAAAAGTGGAACCGCGTGTTCTAGCTTTTTTGGCTAAATAATCCACATGCGTATTAGTACAACGAGGATTAAAAGATAAATCGAAAGAAGCAAAAGAATCCTTAAGGTTCGAAAAATTTTTAAGCTCTGCTGCGAAAGTTGGCCAATCCGTCGGAGAAGTGATCATCTTGATCAAGTCAGTGCAATCGGTCACAAATCTTACATTCGTCATCGGGACGGAAACCAAACATCTCATTATCCAAATTAGTGAGTCAAGCTCGGCGTGTAAGGGAGAGAGACTTCTTTAGAACTTTTTAGTCCTAGGTAGAGAACCTTGTCCGCCAAAATCACTATCCACCCGTGTCCGCTCAAGAGGTCAGTCTTATGCCAAGATCCGTCCATTTGGCATACTGGCAAGTTCGGGGAAAGAGGTAGGATGGGGACAGAGGCAGGAGGAAGATCAACTGAGGGCGGCTCTCGTAAAGAAATCAGTCTCCATGCTTCTTCTTCTTGGGAGGCGTGGTTTCGAGTCTCCTGTGGGGATTCGCTCACGTTCTCAAATAACTTTCGGTTACGAGCTTTCCAGATAAACCAAAGGAGCCAAGGGAAGACTCGTAAGGAATCCGTATCCGCTCCTCTTTCCTTCGCACGCCATAAAAGATAGTCAAAGTTGGCAAATAACCCTCCATTACCTCTAACCAAAATTACACATTTTTTTTCTTCTACTACACACATTTTTTTATTCCACCATTTTATTATTTTCTATATTTCTAGATTAAATACATATATAGGATGGATGGATACACAAAGAAGTAGACATATACACATCTTAGTAGATCATACACATCTTAGTATATCATACACATGAACGATAACCAATTGATGAACATCAATTACCATATCGCATGGATACCAATTAATGATCATGTTGGGTAGTAAATTAATCAAAGAGCGGGTTGATTAGTAAATTAGTCATACATGACTATAGACATCTGACTATCATTGCCATTCGTGGAAATCATAAAGAGATTAGAGATTAACAGTTTGATACTCATACCATATCAGCCAATTGACATATTACTACAAACAATCAACTATGGACACTTACTGATATTTATTTGTCGGCCAAATTCAAACATTAGCCGGATTTGTTTCTTATATTGTCAAAATCGTAGTCTACCAATGGTGAAATTTTTGAATGAAATGATCAGGATAATAGCATAAAACTGGCATGGACAAGTTTAAATGAACAAAATTATCATGGATATTGATTAATATTAACTATTTGTTAAACACAAAGAACTACTTGTCTATTGGTCTTTCTGTTATAATACAAAATATTATACTTAATGATAAGTGACATTGAATCACAAAGCATCATTTTGTTGGTATACATGATAATAACTTATCCATGATTATTACACATTCATAATAACATTTCAAAAATATTATTACACTTATCCACCATTTGATCTATATTCTTATAAGAAAAAGCTCTATTTCTTAACTTAATACAAAAAAAATATATATATAATTTTGATGGGTTTGTTTTGAAATCTTCACTCAGGAGATCCAAACCTTCCGCTGACACAAAGTCAGACGATAATAAAATTGCTTCAAACTCTAATTCCATATATACTCTCTAATCTCTATTAAACTAAAATGATTAATTATTTCTTTAATTATTATTTTATTAATCCAAAACCATACAGCCATACAGGAGACAGCTCTGCAAGTTCATCTCTCCTAAATTAGTCCACGTTCTTCCCCTTCTTTCTTTCAGATCTCTCCTTCGATATTACTCATTTCCATGGCTCTCTAAATCTCACTCCTCTGTTTCTCCACCAATTCTTCCTCTCTCTCTCTCTCTCTCGTTCTCCCTACGATCTGCTTCAATGGACGGAGCCGATGGAACCGTTCGCGTCGGTGGTCTCAACGCCAAGCCTGGTCGCGGATTCGAATTGGAGACGGATGTCGCGGTTTCGTCGCCGGTCACGCGTCAGAAAGCAGCTGCTGCGAAGCAGTTTATCGAGAATCATTACAAGAATTACTTGCAAGGTTTGCACGAACGAATGGAGAGGTTCGGATTTTTTGAGTTTTATTTTTCTCCCAGAATTGATGAATCTGATTGTGTTTGCTTCTTTGTGATTAGAACGTGGTTTGTGGATAGATATGTGTGATTTGACTTGTGTTTGACTTGAGGATTTGTTCAGATTTTATTCGATTTCAGATTTAGCTTTGGGAGACGAGATTGATCTATTATTAACTTCCTAGTGAATTGTTTTGTGTTACAGACGCAGAGAATTTCAGAGGAAAGTGCAAGAAGCTCAGTTACCTGTTGAAGAACAAGACGAGATGATGAGGAATCTGGCTCGTCGCGAAACTGAGTACATGAGACTTCAGAGACGTAAGATTGGGATTGACGACTTTGAGCTATTGACCGTTATTGGAAAAGGTGCCTTTGGTGAGGTACATGAGATTAATTTTTCCAAGTCTTGGTATCGATTTAACAGAGATCAATGTTGATTTCTCTAGAAATTGACTGTGATTTGACATGTTATTAAGGAATTAACTCTCCAGAATATGTTTAATCTCTGAAACTGTTTTTGTGGTATATATATCTCAGGTTAGATTATGCCGTTTGAGATCTACAGGTGAGGTTTATGCCATGAAGAAATTGAAAAAAACTGAGATGCTTAGCCGTGGACAGGTACGTCCAATTAACAAAACTTCCCTCAATTTTATGAACAAGAGACTTTGTGTTTTTTATTCAACTTGGTATTCAAGTGAAAAGGAGAATTTTTAGATGTTTTAGAGTAGTAGTAGTAATTGCAAAATTGATGCGTGATAGGAGCTTGAGATAAACTTCCTAGATTGAACTGCTTCATTCAGTTCAGTTTTGCAAGTTTTGTTTTCCTTAACTGGTTTTGCCGTCCTTTTGTTTTCTCTCTTAGGTTGAGCATGTAAGGTCCGAGAGGAACTTACTTGCAGAGGTTGACAGTCGGTACATTGTAAAGCTTTTTTACTCTTTTCAAGATTCCGAATGTTTGTATCTTATCATGGAGTATTTGCCTGGGGGTGACATCATGACTTTACTGATGAGAGAAGACATTCTTTCTGAAGATGTTGCCCGCTTTTATATCGCGGAGAGCATTCTTGCTATCCATTCAATCCATCAACACAACTATGTTCACAGGTACAAGCGTCAAAATCGTTTTTTTATGCCTAGTGATTCAGGGTGTTGGGGAGATATCTGCGAATTATAGAAAGTCCATGTATTCTATTTTACTTCACTTATTCCTGGAAACAGAAAACATATATATATATTCTCTGGTTCTCGATTTGAGTTTGTTTCTTCTTGCCTGTAGGGACATCAAACCTGATAATTTGATACTAGACAAAAGTGGGCATTTGAAGCTTTCGGATTTTGGCTTATGTAAGCCACTAGATGACAAGTATTCTTCGCTGCTATTAGAAGACGAAGAAATGCTGTCTCAGGATTCAGAGAGCCAGTCAGAAAAAGCAGACTCTGACAAAGCACCCTGGCAAATGCCTAAAGAGCAGTTACTGCAATGGAAGCGCAATCGCCGCGCATTGGTATTTATGCTTGTTCTCTAATTGAATCGCATGGGTTACTCATTCTTGCTAGACTATAAAGATCAATTACCATATCCAATATGTCTTGGGTAATCAATATTATTATCTTTCGTTTTTATAGGCTTATTCAACCGTTGGAACTCTTGATTACATGGCTCCAGAAGTACTACTAAAGAAAGGATATGGAATGGAATGCGACTGGTGGTCTCTCGGCGCAATTTTGTATGAGATGTTAGTTGGGTATCCCCCATTCTGTTCCGATGACCCCCGTATAACATGCCGCAAGGTAGGTGTATATAGCTGGTTAGTGATGCATTTTTATTATTTACAACAGAAATATCCATGCTTGCTTAAAGACTTGTAATTCTCTTCTCAGATAATTAATTGGAAGGTATGCTTGAAATTCCCCGAAGAACCAAAAATATCAGATGAAGCCAGGGACTTGATTTGTCGGTTGCTATGTGATGTTGATTCAAGGTTGGGAACCAGAGGTGTTGAGGAGATAAAGGTGAGACTTCTGAAAAGGATATTTAAAGATGCATTTCATTATCCTCACTTTCAGCCTTGACATCATTGAAATCAATTTTTTTTCATGTTTCAGACGCATCCGTGGTTCAACGGCACCGAATGGGACAAACTGTATGAAATGGAGGCAGCTTATAGACCAACTGTTGATGGAGAACTAGACACACAAAATTTTGAGAAGTTCCCTGAAGTAAGTTAGATTAGAATCTGAAAATGCTCGTCACGAGACTCACCACAAGTTTTCTGGCAATAGGCAGTTGTTGAAAACCGATTAGTTAGTGAACCCGAAACTTGTGTCATCAAGTTTTTTGATATCTTGTAGGTTGAAGGATCGCCATCGGAAGCACCACAAGTTGGTCCTTGGAGAAAGGTGACGACGCACTCCACTTGATTCATATAATATAATCTGTGTTGCAAATTGACATTTGCGGAAATGTCTCAGGACATGATAGTAACTGTTGGTGCTAACTTTTGGAATTGGTTGAGCAGATGTTGACGTCCAAGGACACCAACTTCATAGGATTTACATTTAAGAAGTCAGACATCACAAGATCAATGGAAAATACAGGTGACTCTTCATATCTCTTTCTCTACTGCTTATAACTTTCTCTTAAGCTAAATTGTCTTATTGAGAGAAACTCGAATAGTTGGATATAGATCTAAGTTTTAGCCTTGAAATTGAAACGTAGGTCCGGACATGAAATCAAATGGATCAGGGGAAGCCCCGTCGTTGATATCATTGTTAGGTATGTAACGAAATTGTAAACCGCGACACAGTCCATTTGTTTTGTGAAACGCAAAAAACGAGTGATAGTTTTGTGACATATATTATTCAGGTCGGATCAATATGGAAGAAGCTGAAGGTGGTGAGTTAAACCAGAAGACATAGAGAAATACAAAAATTATTGATTTTTTTTCTTCGTTTGCAGTTGTTTTGATCATTTGGCAAAGGCAATGGTAGTTTTTTAACCACATGACTTATGATGGTTCATAAAACTTCTATTTGCTTTTCTTTTTTCTTTTTTGTTGTAACATATTTGGTTTTTTCTTTTTTAATCTATAAGAGAAACTGTAAAGCATGGGAGAATAATTTCGGGAACACTTTTACACACAAGTTATCCAATTGAAAGCAAAATTTGACTGATTTAGGATCCGGTTAAGAGAAAACCGGGACAGGGTGACGTAACTCTGGATTCTTCGCTTCAAAGTTCAAAGTTGACTAAAAATTCTAAAGAATCAGTAGTATATTAAATTAATTATTAATCATGTAATTAGTTGACCACAAATAGAAAAAGCGAGTAGTAATTAAATAATTTTTTTTTTGCTAAAAGTAGTGATTAAATAATTAAGTGGCAAATTTTTTGACATTCCTGGAAATTATGAATTGACTATATTTGTAAACGTATCAGAGAATTTCCTCTGCTATGTACTTTACTTTACTCGACGAGACGAGAGAGCTCTTCTCTTAAAGTTCTTCTAGGGCTTTCTCTGAGTTTTTCTCCGCCGATTTCGTCTCTCTAAACCATGGTAATACTCTATTTTCCTCTTCTTTTCCCAGAGATTTCACTGTTTCTCTTGCACTGTTTCGGTTCCTATGGATTCTCTGCGAGTTTGGGTGGTGTAATATGGCTTGAGCAAAATCATCGAAAAACAAGAAATGCATGCAATAAGTTACAAATTCAGATTTTGCAATTGTCGTTTCGTCTGCGATAAATCCGGAGTTTCAAAAAAAAATATCAATAATAGGATCATCTTTGATCTTTGTAAAACATTGTTTATGATGATCCTGATTGCGAAAATTTCAGGAGTTTTCGCTTTAATTTGAAGCCGTAGGAGCTAGTTTGACTTGGTGATGTTGCTTGACTAAAAATACACTTCAAAATTCAATATATGTGATGGTGCTACATTGATTTCGTTTCTGTGGCTTGTTGAATTTTAAGATCAAGTTTGGAATCGCAGTAAGATGTAGAAGATGTTATTTTAGCAGTTTGGGTTTCTCCTGGATCTTCTTGAGGCCTTGTATAGATTGTTTCTGGGATTATATATGGCACCTTTAGTTCAATGTTTCAGTCTTATGAAGCTATTTTCTGTGAAGTTTCATTTAGAGTGACATTAGTTTAATCGTTCAGGGGAAGTGATAAGTTACACTTGATTCTTGGATATTCTCACTCACTAGGTGTTAGACAATTTTATCGCTTTGTTTGTTTCTTTTGTGAAATCAAATGCTTGCAATATGTATTTGAACGCTGGATAGCGGTAAGAGATTGTTACTGTGGCACTGGTTCATGTTCATTTACTTTCAGCTCTCAAATGTTCTATCATAAGCCTTTTCTTCAGTTCTTATGTCCTAAGGACCATTTCTTTTGATTGGTGATTTGCAATATCTCATAATCTTAATGCTTTACTCTGTGTGTGTGTGTTTTATTTTTACATAGGAATTGCCCCCAAAAGTGAAGAACATCTTGCTTCTGGATTCTGAAGGAAAGCGTGTAGCGGTTAAGTATTACTCAGATGACTGGCCAACAAATACGGCAAAGGAAGCATTCGAAAAAGCTGTGTACACAAAGACTCAAAAAACAAATGCCCGGAATGAAGGTAGGTTTCGTGTGGCTCATGTTTTAAATACTCAATGTCTTGTTTGAGCATCTTCCATCGAATCTCTTCCACGTCTGGCTATTTATGTCTGCATGGACTTGTAGTTGTATCCTTTAAATTTTGCATTTATATTCCAACAAATTGCTACTTCTTGATATGTAGTGGAAGTGACGGCACTGGAGAACAACATTATTGTGTATAAATTTGTGCAAGATCTTCATTTCTTTGTTACGGGAGGTGAAGAGGAAAACGAGCTTATCTTAGCCTGTGTGTTTCAGGGACTCTTCGATGCAGTGAACCTCCTCCTTAGGTTTGTCTAATCACAGCTTCGCATTTTGCTCTATTATTTCTACATTCCTGCATTAGCTCAAATTTTTCGACCTTTCTTTCTTTCAAACCCAAATTACAGGGGCAATGTTGATAAGAGAGAGGCATTAGACAACCTTGACCTCATCTTTCTCTGCTTCGACGAAATTATCGATGGCGGGTATGAAACTTTTCTACTCCTTTCGATGTTTCTAGAACCATTAGATAAATGAACTGATGGTATCTTACATCTCAGTATTGTTCTGGAGACGGATGCATGTGTTATCGCAGGAAAGGCAGGAATCAATAGCATTGACCCTAACGCTCCTCTATCCGAGCAGGTACCATGATTCAATATTCTTGATATATACATCTTCTTGATACAAAATTTTGAAAAACAAATACATTTCTCTGCGGTTTTTTCGATCTAGACGATAAGTCAGGCACTGGCGACTGCAAGAGAGCATTTGACAAGGTCACTACTGAAATGATGTGCGTGTGCTGCTCTTCGGTTGTCGTCGTCGTCGTCTAAATATGAACTGAAACTATGAATGTGTATTTTGTCTCTTGTGGTTGAGAGATTAAGCTGTTAAAAAAATAGAAGTTACTTTGGACTTTGGAGATATATAACGGTAGTGCCAAATAATTCTCTAGTGATTCACTCTTTTTCACAACGAGTTAGATTTTAAAAATATACTGTATTTGTTTCTATTTTTCATGTTTTACACAAAAATTAATTATAAAAATATAGTTATCCAAAACAATATAATCGAGTACGGATAATAAAATTCAATATTAACAAATTCAGATCGGAATACATAAAAAAAAAAAGTATTATTTTTAATTTAAACAGACCTATTTGAGGTGCTCATAAGTTAAGATAATAATAAAAAAATGTATTATTTTTAATCGGCTAAAAAATTGGTTAGGTAAGGTAGGGATACTTTTTTTTTTTTTTTTTGTCTCAAGTGTAGATTTTATTAACGAACATATCATACATGGGCTAAAGAAAAAGCCCTATATTTTAAAACGGATTATGAAACAGAATAAAGCCCAAAAGCTCAACATTGCGACATTTAAAGAAGATTGGATCGAGTTATCCACCCAAATACACATGTCAGCAACAAGGACACGTGTGTAATGAGCAGTCAAAAGTTTCCCGTCATCATCCTTCACCGTCGGAGCCATCGATTCTTCCGATGAATGAAATTACCACCGAGATGAAATCGAAGGTAGAATCGCCTGTTTTTCACCGGCAATTGCAAAACAGAACCTTGGATATCACACAAATCAATTAGTCTCAACCGTCTGCTAGAATCATCAAAAATAATTTTGAGATTTGGCAAAAAACGAGTAAAAGAGAATAAAAAATCTGATTAATCCATATCTGTTGACTAAACCAATCGAAGCTCGAAATAAAAATTACAGCTAAAGACAAACCAAATATGCTGAGGAAATTGCTTTTCATCTTCAAATGAACTCGCAAATTGCTTAGACGTTTTCCANGTAATGAGCAGTCAAAAGTTTCCCGTCATCATCCTTCACCGTCGGAGCCATCGATTCTTCCGATGAATGAAACTACCACCGAGATGAAATCGAAGGTAGAATCGCCTGTTTTTCACCGGCAATTGCAAAACAGAATCTTGGATATCACACAAATCAATTAGTCTCAACCGTCTGCTAGAATCATCAAAAATAATTTTGAGATTTGGCAAAAAACGGGTAAAAGAAAATAAAAAATCTGATTAATCCATATCTGTTGACTAAACCAATCGAAGCTCGAAATAAAAATTACAGCTAAAGGCAAACCAAATATGCTGAAGAAATTGCTTTTCATCTTCAAATGAACTCGCAAATTGCTTAGACGTTTTCCATAAACCGCATGCTCAAAGGACGAGCTGGAAAAAGATGGACTCTTAAACAAAGAATCGCCACAACGCCACCACCAACACAGATCCGATGAGTTTTATTAACTAAAAACAATCAACGGTACCAAAAGTAACCGTGATAAAAACTAAAAAGATGAAAAAAAACCCGGTCGACGCCGGAAGTAAACAAAAACTAGTCATCGTCGCCAAAAGTCGATCGATGCTAGACGAAAAACCGACCAAATACCGCTTTATTAGCCGGTGTCTGTCGGACAGGAAGCCGGATTTTCATATCGGACGGCATAAAAGATGTTTTCTCTCTCTCTAAAAGATATTTGAGAGAGAAAAGAGAGAGAAAGTCCCTTTCTCACTTAGGTAAGGTAGGGATACTATTCTTTTAATTTTTTTGTCGTCATTTAATTTAATCCAATAAATTCGTTTTTTATGTTCCAATCCAATAAATTGGTTAGGGACATCGTTGTATATAGCTTTTTAGAAAGAATATAACAAAAAAATTGTAATTTAAAAAAAAAAAAAGAATTACGTCAAAATGTCGACATTAATTGGCGTGTGGCTTCAATATTCGGGGGAATTAAATCAGATTGTCTCTCTTCTCTAGAAGTAAAAACTCGTTGGCCAACTACAATCTCCTTCACGATGTCGACATTGCTTGTATCTTTCTCCAACTTGGTTTTCGTCTGGATTCATCCTATCGGGATTCTCATATTTAACTCTGTGATTCTTGTTCTGGGTTTGGGAGAATTCTACGCAATTTCTACACTTTTTCATGATCCCGACGATATCTTAGAACCCCAATGTTCTTCATCGATGTTCGTCTTTCCGATTTCTACGATCCCTTTCAATTGAATTTTGTGATTTTGAATTGCGGGAAACTGAATCTGGGTTTTGTTTAGGTTATTTGGAAATTGTTTCCTCTATACTATTTCGGATCAGAAAGAGATTCTCTCTCAGGTATTTCATTGAACACCTCGTCAACGATTTCCTTTGGATGAAAGATTCATACTTTTTTTTTTCTTCTCAATTCAAAGTCTTTCCATGTGATTTGAAGTTTGATAAAGTAGGGATTCTCTAGGTTCTCGCAGTTTTGCTATGATATCTCACGAATTTAATCAATTAAACTTGAATTTTCAGTCTTGAATTTGCTCTGATATGCTTGATTCGTTGCATTGGTCCTCTGTACCAACAAAACAGCAACAGAGTCCATTTTGCAGATAGTTCCTGAGACAATGGCTGCTTCTTCATCTAGCATCATTTGCAATGCTGGCGAATCAGACCTTTGTAGGGACGATTCCGCTGCGTTTCTACTTAAATTAGTAGCCATTGCTTCAATTCTCTTAGCTGGAGCTGCAGGTGTTGCTATACCACTCATTGGCAGGAACCGCCGATTCCTTCAAACCGATGGTAGTCTCTTTGTGGCTGCTAAAGCCTTTGCAGCCGGTGTGATCCTCGCCACGGGATTTGTTCACATGTTGGCTGGTGGCACAGAAGCATTGACCAACCCGTGCTTACCGGACTTTCCTTGGTCTAAGTTTCCTTTCCCGGGGTTCTTTGCGATGGTTGCTGCTTTAATCACTCTGCTTGTGGATTTCATGGGGACTCAGTACTATGAGCGGAAGCAAGAGAGGGAAGCTACTCAGTCTGATGAGCCGTCTGGTCATGAACAATCTCCGGGTATTGTTGTTCCCGTGGTTGCGGAAGGAGCAAACGATGAGAAAGTGTTTGGAGAAGAAGACAGTGGAGGGATTCACATTGTTGGCATTCATGCTCATGCTGCTCACCATAGACATAGTCACCCTCAAGGCCATGGTTCATGTGATGGACACCATAAAGTCGACATTGGTCATGCTCATGGGCATGGGCATGGACATGGGTATGGACATGGACATGGGCACGCGCACGGGGGTTTGGATGTCGGGAGTGGAGCAAGGCATGTCGTTGTTTCTCAGGTACAAACCTCTGTTCCCTCTACAAATGTACTATGTAAGCTCAAGAAATATCCAAAAAAATGTCACTTTTAACTAAGTAATGTCTTGTGTTTATTGATCTCATCTTATTAACATTGCTAGGTTCTGGAGCTTGGAATCGTGTCACACTCGATTATCATCGGTATATCCCTTGGAGTATCTCAATCTCCTTGCACAATACGGCCTCTAATCGCAGCACTATCCTTCCACCAATTCTTTGAAGGATTTGCGCTTGGTGGATGCATCTCCCAAGCGCAGTTCAGGAACAAATCAGCAACCATAATGGCTTGCTTTTTCGCCCTCACAACACCGATAGGGATCGGGATTGGAACTGCAGTGTCGTCGTCTTTCAACTCTCACAGCGTCGGAGCATTGGTCACGGAAGGTATCTTGGATTCGCTATCGGCAGGGATTCTTGTGTACATGGCTTTAGTGGATCTCATAGCAGCTGATTTCTTGAGTAAGAGAATGAGTTGTAACTTTAGGCTTCAAATTGTTTCTTATATGATGTTGTTCCTTGGAGCTGGACTCATGTCTTCTCTTGCCATTTGGGCTTAGATTGTTAAGATTCCATAGTTTCTGTTTTAGCTTAGCTTTACGAACAATGTGTATAGTTTACTCATTTTGTTTGGTTTCATTAAGATGTTTTTGGTGAACGTCTTGAGATAAAGTATTTTATAAATTATTTCAACAGTTTTGCTTTTCAACCTTTGTGAACAATAGTAATATAATATTTTGAAGATAATCAATTAAAGTGTTCCAGAATTTGCATAACCATATAGTTTAAACTGTTATCCATTGATCTTACCAAAAGGTGGGCCAAACCAAGAACAATTACAACAGAGAACAACAATAGATTTAGTAAGTAACAACAAACTCAACCCAAAATGTAAAGACAATGATTATGATGAAACCATCAAAAGCTGTTGATGATGATTGATGAAGCTTTTTCTAAACAATGTCTTCTTCTTTGTGGGTCTCAATGGTAACATCAGAAGTAGGATAAGCCGCACAAGTGAGAACAAAGCCTTCACCAATCTGGTCATCATCAAGGAAACTCTGGTCAGACTGGTCAACAGATCCAGACACAACTTTACCGGCACAGCTCGAGCAAGAACCAGCACGGCACGAGTAAGGCAAATCGATGCCGGCTTCCTCCGCCGCGTCGAGGACGTAAACGTCGTCGGCGCACTCAACCTCTTGCTCTCCTTCTGGAGTGATGAACTTGACCTTGTAAGTAGCCATGGCTGTGACACGCCCGCCGCATGAGGTTCCTGATTTGAGACCGAAGAGGGTTTGAGTGTTGGCTGATGGGAGGGAACGGAGGCTTATCGGAGATGTTTGACGGCGGAGGAAGGAAGTTCCGACGATGGCGCTTGAGAGAGCAGTGGAAGCCATTTTTGAGATTTTTGGGATTTTTTGGTTTCTCAGTGTATTGTTATGTTATGGCTTGTGGAAATGGCGTGGAGAGTGTTGAAGGAGATAAAAGGTGTGATTGTTGTGGAATCCTATCTTCCACGTGGCGTTTATTGTGTGGATTGTTTGATTATCGTCTTTGGTGATTTTGTTTTCCTTTTTTGTGAGTGATTGTGTTTGACACACTTTAACACTATCTTGTTGAGGTGAGTATTACGTGGTCTCACTTTTAACAGCTCACACACTATGACTCTAATCTTGTTTTGTTTGTTTCTAAAATAAATAACTCGTCATATGTTTTATTAATTTATTCATATTTTTTTTCAGAAATTTATTGGAGGACAAGAAATTTTAAGTTTTCAGTTTTATTTTTGGGGGATTTAATTTAAATTTTAGAGATTGTTTTTTTTCAGACAGCCTCATTACAGAGACGAGAGAACCAATAGTATCTCTGAATCCTAAATTAAATAGAGCAGATTCAACTTTACCAAAAAGGGAAGATTAAACAACAAAAAAAAATGAAAAAGAAGAAATAACAAAAAAGCTTAAGGCTACTCCCCCTAGCAAAAAGAGAAAAACAAATATTAAGATTTTAAGAAGAATTATAATATAAAAGTTGGATTTTGAATCACCGTACAACCTTCTCCTCCTCCATTCCATCACCACTTTCCCTTGTTTTTATAATCTAACCCGTAAAAAGGCTGCTTCTTTCTAACAGAATTTAACTGCCTCCAAAGAACATTCCACGATCAATCTTTACCGCGTTTTGATTTTGGTTCGATCACTCTCTCTCTAGTCGCACTTGATGTTTCTGTAGATCCTTCTAACAAATAGATTTGATCCTAAGAACCCAACAGCTCCTGCACATTTTTCTCAATTATTACCAAACAATCTTCAGACCAAACCCAATGCCCGTTTTGAAGTGAAACGAGAGGGTGAAAGAAAAACTAACCACAAAGGATTCCGAGGCCGAGAACGAACATCAAGGTGTATCCAAAGTAGAAGCTGGTCTGGAAAAACCCAAACATCTTGGTCTTTACGTAGTAGTAATAGATTGAGTATAAGTAGACATAAACCGCTGTCGAAGCAGCCGAGAAGAACGACGTCCATTGCCAGTGATAGTTTTCCGCATTCAGCAAGAAATAAGTTCCCACAATCGTCACACAGACGGTCACGACAACAAGAATCAAGAACACAAGCAGCATGAACCCGTACACATAGTATACCTGTCATGCGACCAAACGAAACCATCAAGAAAAAAGGTTTAACAGAAACTCGGTTTTGTTTTTCTTCCCGCTCTTTCTAGTTGAACAGGTAAGTTGTTAAGAGAGTTTTTTACCTTGTAATTCCAGAAGGATGTGAAGACAAAGTACATTTCAATGAAAATGCTGCCGAAGGGTAAGAGACCTCCCATAAGAGAGACTACTGATGGAGTCAGGTACCATTTTTTCTCAGGGATTGGACGCGGGATTGTTTTCACACGGCATGGATTGTTTGGAGCACCACTCCAGTTTCTACCAACAACTGTCCCGAGGAGGGCAAGAGGGAATGAAATGAAACCCCAAATTACGAGAACTACCACCATTGTTCCAAAGGGAATAGCCGCAAGAGATCCGTAGAATATGGCGATTGTGTTTAGCAGAAATCCGATCCCAAAGCACAAGAATGGGAACAGAGAAGCTGTTAGGATCATGCACTTGATCCAATATTTACCTGAGCAAACAAGCATAAGAAGGTTTTGAGATGAATCAAGGTAAGGTATATTAACGGAGAGCTTGCTGCATTCAAGGAAGAAGCATACAACATACCCCCACTTCTTGAATACATTCCACCGCTCACATAACCAGAGACAAATGACGTCAGAGCATAGCAAACTATAAAAGTCGTGACGATCGCTCCTCTCCTGAATAAGGTTAAACCAGAATAAAGAGGTTTACATTGCAAGAATGAAACTCAGACAAAAGCCGAACTCTTATTCCATGAGATGTTGATTGAAACAAAGAGTGTAATACATACCCAACATAAAGTGTCCCAATGATTGCCATTAATATGACAAGAAGAACGAGCAAAGCCAACTGTGCACCTGTACCAACAACAGCCGAGAGAAGAACCAGACTACGTGGTGGTCGGAACACATCTCCGTGCACAAGTTTCCATCCAGATTCTTCACTTACATCCCGTTCCTGTACTCCATAATACTAACTGTCAGAAGTTGCTCCACACTCTTGCACTTACAACGAAGATAAAAATCGACAAGTTGACAATCAATAGTAACAGCAAGAGAACTTCTGCAGCTATTCTAGATATGAGGTTAGGAGACATCACCAAGCTCTCCAGGTCATCGTCTTCCCGAGCATACTTCGCATAATCATTTCTGAGAGTCCTCATTAATATCATTGAGACCAAACCAGTGAGGAAGATAACCATCATGAACGAGTTAAAGATGGAGAACCAATGGATCTGCACGAAGAAAGAAACCCTTAAAACCCCCTTACAAAATCTCCTTAGAAAAAATCTTGAGACAAGGTTTTAACAAATAATCAACAAGCAAGAAAAGTAGCATTCACTGTAATACATTATCAAATTATGAAGCAAATATGAATTAAGATCTGATAGCAGAAGGACGGAAACATAAGACATTGCTATGATTTACCTGGTGTTCGAAGAATGGATAGTCCAGGTAAACATCAAAACGACGAGCAAATGTGACATTGGTTGGGATCCATTTCACAGAATATGTCAAGTCCACAGTCCTCCCTGCTTCTAACGGTCTTGGATTGTCTTGTGTGAGATTCACATGAATAATCTATTCGACGAAGAAAAAATATAAGTCTACGGGAAAGTCCATAGGAGATCCTTAATACTGCTGCTTATTTGGCAAAGAAACAACCGACCTGGTCTTTGTTGTATTTGACAATAATATTCTTATGGGTATAAAGAACATGCTTGCCGTTTTCACCATTTTTGCCAGGAGGCAGCTCGCCCACAAAGCCTATAACAACAATGAGAGAGTTATAAGTTTATTTCTAGGACCGAAACTGAAATTTGGATGTTCAAAGTGAATATCCGATATATCATACCCCACAAAGGCAGATCATCTGAACTTGCATCCACGTACGCCATATACATCAGTTATGAGAAAAAAGAAGCAAGACAAAAGATTAGCAAACAAAGGATGCTTAGTTCCACTGATGTAAGAATAGTGGATATATGGTCTAATTTTAAACAATGCTCATTACGGAGCAACTTGACTTCCCTTGATAATTCATAAAGACTTTCAATTTAAAATTTAACAAACAGCAATATGTTGTTCAATGAAGAGAATCAACTTTTTTCTTTCATACTTCTTCATCAGCAATATGTACAAGTAAATGCGATACATACCCATAAATAATTCAAACCAGTAACTATTTTCGATGGCATCTTTGAAATGTTTGACCTTAGCCTCATCAAGTTCCAACTGACAGATCACACTTCTGTCAACATTTTCTGGGAGTAAAACAAAAGACGGCAATATAACTTTTGCACAATCAATATAACAATTTTGAAAGAAAAACTGGCATAAAAGTTAACATACTCAAGAACTTTATGTCTATCTGGCTGTCGATAAGCTCATTTCCACCGAGAACCTCACCAAGACCACCCCATTTGTGAACACTGTTTTCACTTCGGCGGCAATATGGAAGGCTATAATAGTTATATGTTTCTTGTGGATTATTATACGGGCCAACTTTGTTCACCCACAGAGTAACTTGCTCATGAGCTTGATACTGGAAAAATAAAAGCAGAAGACCAGACGAGAACAGATGGAAAAACATAAGGGAACATAACGAGAGGAATAAACCAAACCCAATAGCAGAGTCAAATATAAAGCCTCGACACATGTTGGAGCTCTTGTGGTGCAACATTTTGTTTGTTTCGGCAAAACAGTAGGAAAATCGGCTAAAATGCAGATACAAAACAAGGAAGACATCATCCTTTGGAAGAAACATGAAAACCATTACAAATCTTATAGCTGCAACACTATCAATTCCTCAAAATTATAGGGCTGTCATTTAAGAAAAACTACTTTTCTCTAATTAGACTACAAGATTGCTACCATTAATGCATGATCTGCTTTATTTAAAAATCACATCAAAGCCTTGCAGCATCAGCTCAAGATTACTTATTTTAAGAATTAAACTTCGTAAGAATATGCCAAGAGGAAAAAGGGCAGCCTGAAGGCAAAGCCTTGCAGCTCCAGATCTCTCAACCTCAGCTATAACAAGAAACCAGAACATTCTTTATCCAAAACTGGCCATAATCAGAGAAATACCTTAGATATATCATCAGGCAATCAAAATTTTAAACTAATTTAGAAACATTCGAGGCTTATCTCTCCCAGCCCTAAAATCTATCAGATCTAGATAACATACATGATACATCATCAGAAAAAGCTAGTCCTAACAAGAAATTGCAGGTAAGGAGCACATTCCAGTCACACTGCTCTCTACTAAATGTCGCAAATTGAACAAATAATCACACCAGAGAACATCCACTGAGAATGATCGTTATAAAAACCAAACCCAGGACATAAGTCAGTAACGATCAAGTACATCAAACAGACTGCCACAAGCAGCAACTGGACTTTGGCGACTCAATCAACGAAAATTAGAAACCATATCAAAACCTAATCCACAATGCCGAGAACACGAGACACCTACAAATCAGTGAAGAAACAGATCCGAGCCAGAAAAAACAAACACAAACAACATGCAACAGCGAGATCTACGAGCAAAGAACTCGAATCGAGCTACAGCTAAGACAGGACATAAAAAAAAACGGCAACCAGTAGAGAATCAAATCTAACCTTGTGATCTGACTCGGAGGCGAAAGCCGGAGAGAGAAGGGAAACGAGAAGAAGGAAGACGCAGGAGTAAACCGAGAAGAGAGATTTGACGGCGGAGGAAGTCGGCATATCGGAATCCCACGGAGGATCAGATCTGAGAGAGGGGCAGAGACGGTGATGGAGATGTGTTAGACCAATGACTCGTCTCGGAGATACGATTCAGGTGGCTATATATACATAGAGTATATGTATATGATGTTACAATTTTATCAGCTCTATTATTATTTTCCTCGGATGCGAGCGATCTAATCGAAAGAACGACCAGAGATTCTCACCATATCGTTTTTGTAGAGTGATGCACTTCGTTTTACTTTATTGATTGGGCCTTTAGAAACAAGAAAGCCCAGTACCGGTAGACAAATGATCTAGATTTTTTTTTTGGTATTTCCTAAAACACTTCAGACCTTATAGTATTTACAAAATAGCCCCATAAATTTCCTAAAACATCAAAACGGCGAACAAATGTGACACTGGTTGGGATCCATTTCACAGAATATATATATAGTGTGTGAGATTCACATGAATAATCTGTTCGAAGAATAAAAAATAAGACATTGGGAAAGTCCATATGAGATCCTTAATATTGCTTAATTGGCAAAGAAACAACCGACTGGTCTTTGTTGTATCTGACAATAATATTCTTATGGGTGTATAAAGAACATGCTCGAGCTTGACGTTTTGAAAGAGGTTTACAATTACGTGAAAGAGTAGTGGACTATTGGGCCTTTAATCGGCTTATGAAGATGGTCAAGTGTGCTTGGTTCAAATATAATTTGCAAAACTGTAAAAAAATAGCTTTTTTTCTACTGTTCAGCTTGGAATTTCCTATACTAGATTTATATTTTATGCACATTGAGTGGGATTTTAAGTTTACCGTTCTCAATTTTCGCTAAAAAAAATATTTCCATTTTGTATCTCTAATCAGACACAATGCATCTCTTAAGTTTCTTATTAATTTGTCTTCTCACTCATAGTAAATTTAGCTCTTGTTAACTTGATTTTAAAATTTCACCCTTTTGAACTAATTATGTATATTTTTTAGATTTTAAATTAATTAGAAGCAAAACTTGAGTGCTAACTTATATAATTAGGTTGACAAACAAATATGAAATTCAATCATTTTAGCGGATCTCCATGTAATTTTGTCTCTGAATAACTGTAATTTAAGTTGATTTATCCTAAGGAATACTCGGAAAGTATATACTGCAAACCAACCATTCCACCAATAACAACACGTCAATGTTTGACTACTTTTCATGTTAATTCACAAGTTGCCCAAATCGAAACTTTCCTTGAAGCTAAAAAAACATTATATGGATTATCCGGTAGAAAAGTCATATTCGGATTTAGATCATACGCAATGTAATATTTTAACTTTGACCGTTAGGTACACAATTACAATTCATCTAAATTTGTTTGTATGTCTAAGAAGGAAAAACTGTCTAATTTCCCTTCATAAGTTTCATATCGGTGTAAATACACACAAACTATTGACTTCTTTACTGAACTACATAATCAGAAGTTAAATGTGTATATCCACCTAAATTGAAACTTACATTATATTTACCAACAAATTTGGTTTTGTGTGGTTATTATAAAACCAAAAACTGCTTAACCGAATTAATTTTTATTAAATCGTATTTGACCGAATTTAAACTATTTAATAAAATTAAATCCACTTTAAAAAAATCCAATCTTTCCTTCTTCTCCTCTTTTTTACTTTCAGACATTTCCTTCTCTCACTATGTCTCTCTCTCCACCACGAATCCTCCGCCACTATCATTACTGTTACTCCTCCTCCTCCTCTCAGCCACTATCTTCGCCGCTCCTTCCCTCTCTCCGACTCCTTCTCCGACCATCTCCCCCGTTCCTCGCACCTCTCCCATTCCATTCCGCCTCGTCACCTCCATCTCCTTCACCAACTGTTCATCCGATCTCTCTATCTCCTCCACATCACTCAAAGCTCTCTCTCCATCTCTCACCTCTCTCTCTTTCCTCAATTGGCCTTCCCTCTCCCCTCCGCCGCGCCTCCCTGACTCAATCCACTCCTTCTCTGCCATCTCTTCCTTCCTCCGCCGCCGTAACGGTCTCTTCGAAGTCTTCCTCGCTCGTCTCGTTTACCTCGCTGACCGTCTCCTCCGTCCCTACGTCATCCTCGGGAATATGCACAAGATCGTCTCCCTCACCATCTCTCACGCCAATCTCTCCACTCGAATCTCACATTCATCGATTATCCGATAATTGGCTCAATACCCACTTCAAATTTGTGGGTAAATATAATGTAAGTTTCAATTTGGGTGGATATACACATTTTACTTCTGATTATGTAGTCCAGTAAAAAAGTCAATAGTTCGTGTGTATTTTAACCGATATAAAACTTTCGAAGAGGAATTAGACAGTCTTTCCGTCTAATAACTGTAAAACTTCTACTATATGATTTTAACAAAAAAGAATTAAAGAATCAATAAATTTGTACGTGACATTTGTAAAATCTTTTTTTATAAGATTAATAAGTTGCTTCCGTATAATCCGGCAATTGAAGAAAAAGAGAGTGTAGACGCAATTCTGTGACATAACTAGAAATCCTTTTCCCATATAGCGACGGCTCACTCAGCAAAGGAAACATTGAACTGATTGAAAAGAACTTGTGGGTCCCATTTTAAATATTACTACCTCTTTAATTAATTTAAAATAATTTAAATAAATAAGAAAGGCATCGTGACCTCGTGAGAACAGGCCAGCGCAAGGAGGGGACGCAGATTACTGCTGCTGCATCATCATCATCATCATCATCATATCTTCTCTTAGAATTTCTTCACGGATAAGAAAAAGAAGAAAGAATAATAGATTATCAACTAGACGATTCGGCGCTTTGCTTTCAAATCTCTCCAATCCATTTCTCACTCGCCTTCGGACATTTCAAATCGCATCTTTGAATTTGGGGTTGTTTCGAATTGCACGTGAGACAGGTGTGTGTTATGATGAACTGAAGTTGAGTTTACTTTGAGAATTTCGAGGATTTTTTAGGGGACCTGGGTTTTGTCGTGGGAATTAGGGTTTGTTGTTGATTTTGCTGTGAGAACATGGACAAGTACGAGCTGGTTAAAGACATCGGTGCTGGGAATTTTGGAGTGGCTAGGCTCATGAGGGTTAAAAACTCCAAGGAACTCGTTGCCATGAAGTACATCGAGCGTGGCCCAAAGGTTTATTATCTCTAAGATGTTTCTTTTTGTCTGGAATTACTTTTTTATACATGTATGTGTGTGTAATTGCAAGCTGAAGTGATTTTTTTTTTTCTGGGCTTTTCGATGTTTCTCTAAGCTCATGAGCTGTGATTTCAGATTTCCTCTGTTTAGCTCATCTGTGTTTCTAAACTCTTTGTGTGTGTTTGTGTAGGGCAGGTTGTTCAGAGTTGTTATATTGTCTTCTAAGATCAAAGATCGAGTATGAAATTTTAAACATTTCCTGGTTTTTGTTTTTTGGTAAACAGATTGATGAGAACGTGGCAAGAGAGATTATTAACCACAGATCACTTCGCCATCCGAATATAATCCGGTTTAAGGAGGTAATTGCATTTCCTACACCTTCATGGTAGCATGTGTAAAGAGCTATTGTGAAAAATCTCAGCTAAAGTTTGTTATCTTCACAGCTCGCATCTTCTAACTGCACGACGTGGGCTTTGTCTTTTGGCTTTTCCAGGTGGTTTTGACTCCAACGCATATCGCCATTGTCATGGAATATGCTGCTGGTGGTGAGGTATTTGAGCGTATATGTAGCGCCGGAAGATTCAGCGAGGATGAAGTGAGCTTGGCATTTAGATATATGGTCCATTTTCTAGGATCCATTTTTATCTGTAGTATCTAGCATGGGAAACAAACGGATATGTGATCTATGTAGCAGCTGCTCTGATTCGATCTATTTTTTTTTCCAGGCAAGATACTTTTTCCAGCAGCTTATATCAGGAGTCAGCTATTGCCATGCTATGGTAAGGGAAATATATGACTTTTACTTCGCAGACATACAGAATCTTTTGCTTTATAAGTCCTGTAGTCACATTATTTCCTTATTGTCACAGCAAATATGCCACAGAGATCTGAAGCTCGAAAATACCCTCTTGGATGGAAGTCCTGCTCCACGTCTGAAAATCTGTGATTTTGGTTATTCCAAGGTCTGACATATATCTCTAGCACCTGCACGCCCTCTAGTGATTTCTTAATTACTCTTTTCATTTGAGTTCCTTTACCCTCTCTTGTCTTAGTATCACTTTTCTGTGATCTGTTTTTCTTCTTTTGTAGTCCTCGCTGCTCCACTCTAGACCCAAATCAACCGTTGGAACTCCAGCATATATTGCACCTGAGGTTCTTTCTCGCAGAGAATATGATGGCAAGGTAATCTTATTGGTATACAAGTACTGGTATATATCAAGTGTGCTTTTGCACCTTGTTAGAAACAATATAGTTTGAAACATCTTCCTGTGTAGTTATGTAGGTCTGCCAATTTTTCTTATGCATAATATATTGATACATTGAGACCCGTCCGTGTTATGGCTGAGACCCTTGACTGATATAAATCGTTATGATCTTATTTGTTATCATCTTCATGGAAATCATCAACGGTTTGTACATTTATTTTTTCTCTCACTCAGATGGCTGATGTATGGTCTTGTGGTGTGACTCTTTATGTCATGCTGGTTGGAGCATACCCATTTGAAGACCAAGAGGATCCCAAAAACTTCAGAAAAACAATTCAAGTAGGTTTCTTTGTTCTGCACTCGTTACTTAAAGAAATGATGCATCCCACTAATCGTTGTGCAACATTGTTACAGAGAATAATGGCTGTCCAGTACAAGATCCCAGACTATGTCCATATCTCACAGGATTGCAAACATCTCCTATCCCGTATATTTGTCGCCAATCCAATCAAGGTATCATCACTCTCTCAAAAAGCTTAATCCATTCTTTGTGACTTTTTAAAACTTATCGTTCTTTTGCAGAGGATTACAATAGCGGAAATCAAGAAACACCCATGGTTCCTAAAGAACCTCCCGAGGGAACTTACAGAGACAGCTCAAGCTGCATACTTCAGGAAAGAGAACCCGACATTCTCTCTCCAGAGCGTGGAAGAGATCATGAAGATTGTGGAAGAGGCAAAAACGCCGCCTCCTGTTTCTCGATCCATTGGAGCATTTGGGTGGGGAGGAGAAGAAGCCAAGGAAGAAGATGGAGAGGAAGATGTTGAGGAAGTAGAAGAAGAAGAAGAAGACGAAGAAGATGAGTATGATAAGACGGTGAAGCAAGTGCATGCTAGTGGAGAAGTTCGAGTCAATTAAAAAAAAAAAAAGATTTGTTTTTTTTTTTTTTAAAAAAAAAAAAGTTTTTTTTGGT